>JAYKKI010000043.1:8460000-8607500 GCA_039881145.1 Druceiella hillmani
AAATAATAACTGTGTAATTGATATGGTAAATATTGCTACATTTCTAATACAAGAGTAAGAGATACGCGTTTATTTTTCATCCCTTTCAAAACATAATTAATTCAGATTTGTTAAACAATAATATGCTTTTCATAACCCTTACATGCTACATTATATAAGGTTCAATAAAATCCTAATAGGTTTAGGCTTCTTTATTAAAAGGATTACTATATCTAAATTTATTACGCTAAAGTTTATAAAGTAGATAATGATAATATGTAAACTGTAAAAATCATGATAAAACCTTTTGAGTAAATTAGAACCTATACAACGTTTAAACTATTGCAGGAGTGTGTTGTACTACTCCTGGTTCATTAGCTTCTGAAAGCGATTCCGAACTCATCTTATCAATAGAGCTCGCTTTTACTGTTGCCCGCTATTTGCGCCGAAGATTTTAATATCAGCGACCTGCAAATAGTCAATCACCGCAAGCTGCCTGGAGATGGATTATTTTAAATGCGGACCATGTTTATAAGTGTTGTTGTAAGTTTTATTTTGCTCCAGTTTGAGAGAACAATGGAGTTCCAGTTAATGGAGTATATTAATCCTTATTTAGGGTAATGGCTTTCTTTAGAATTGGGCGTTGTGTTTGAAATGAAGTATTTAAAGCGGCATATTTTGAGGACGTTTCGATTTATTAGAACTATCTGTAGAAAGGTGTTTATTTTAGCATGTGGTACATTTTAAATAACGTTGCATTTAATTTTAAACAGTCTAGTACACCCTGCTATCAAAATTCTTTTTACAAAATGTAATCGTGATTTTATATAAAATACAGTACTAATAATGTTGAAGTGGAAATACGCTTTCTACACGGAATTTGTCAGTTAATTAAATTATTTTGTATTATTTTTTAGAAAAGCTTCAAGAGTGAACTAAATTTTTAGGGTTCCCTAACTGGAAATGACAAATCGGTTTTGTAGAGAATTACTCAGGTTTTTGTATGTCCGTCTGTCATAGTTTCAAATCTATTTAACGTAAAGAGATGAAATTTTCGTAAAGAGATGAAATACTTAAAATTAATAAATTACAATAAATTGTCAGCATATTCATTTAGTTTCATTATTAATTAAACTTTATTTTTATTGTTTTCGTAAATTTAACCATTCGTAATATTCATTAAAAATTTTAATATAATTAAATTTATGTTTAAAATGAATGTGATTGATTTAATTAAAGTTTTAAAGTAATAAAATAAATTTTTAGGATCACACATTTAATTTAGAAATTAATTTTAAATTGAATTTGATTACTTTAATATACATAGCGAAAGGAATTTCGTTTTAATCGGGTGTCGCACGGCAATTCTAGTCCATTTTTGAGAAAGTTATTATAATTTTACCCCTATGAAAGGTATCTAGGTAATATATTTAGGTGGAAAAAATAAAATTAATACTTTTGTTTACAGTTTATTAAAAATTCTAAACTCTTCTTAAAAGTTTGAAATTTATATGTAACTTTATGTATAATATATAAATGTAGAAACCCATTATAGTGCGACATTTAATCGTTACAATTACGTTTTCCTTAATAGAGGAAATTAAGAAAAACTTTCCTTTATAATAAAATATTCATTTAAATGACTTGGATTTATCTGCTCTTATTATAACTTAACTGTGTGTTACGACAAAGTAATAAGGCGGGCTGAGTCAGATGTAACGGTAATTATACGGTGTACACATACGGTGTACAATGTACACATTGTACTTTAAATTAATTAGACTTTATGATAAAAGATTCAGTTAAACGACTTAAATTTATCTGCTCTTATTATATCTTAACTTAACTGTGTCTTACGACAAAGTAATAAGGTGGGCTGAGTCAGATGTAACAGTAATTATACGACGGAATCGTCGTACTTTTAAATTACTTAACCGAGGTTAGACTCACAATTTTTTTTTAAATATGAGTGTATATTTTTTAAAGATAAATCATGCTCATTATAAAATGGAAAAATATGAAGAAACTCTAACTTCATCATATTTTTCACGTACTTAATCATATAATAATATTTGTTCAACATTTTATAAAAGTATAATTAGGTACATGCCTACATGTACTATGCAACAAAGGTATATAAATTATATTGTTCAGATTAAATACATTATAGAGCCAATGCTTTTTTCAAATCTAAGTTTTTATTTATTCCAGATAAAGACAGAACAAAGAAAATGTTCGTATTTGTAATAATAGTTTATTTAGTTTTCTGTTTCAATCTAACTATTCCCTAGCTGTTTGATAATTCTGACTGTTGTTAGTTACTAGATTCCTAGATATATTTTGCACACGGAAAGGATACCAATACGTTTTTGTTTTACTCTTGTAACGTTTTAATGATGCTTGTTTATGCATAATATTGATACTTGAAATTATTGATCATGAATTCAGGTTAATAATGACCTTATTACCTAATGTTATAAACTTGTAAGCAAGTTTATTGACTTTTTTTACTTCGCGTACAAAATTCAACCTCTTAACCGATGTTATAAAATATTTACACAGTAAACATTATCATGGAATTTTTATACCGAAATAGTACGATTTTTTTATGTTTTTCAAAAAATCACCCCGTGAGGGTGTATACGTACATTAATATTAGAAAACAACTAAACGTTTATTTATTTACGAAAATCGAAAAATGAATAAGTTCGTAAAGAATCTTGCTTTTCACGCCATTTCATTTTAGTTTAATATGCACGATTCCATGCATATTAAACTATTTAGCAATTTCTAATGGTAAAATAAAATATTTCTACAGTATTTTTTTTTAATTTTACCACCATTATTCCCCGCTTTGACGCGAGAGAAACCATGTGCCAGTCTAGTTTACAATAGTTATAAGTTACCCCTATATGTAATATTCAAAATGCTTACACACTTCCGAATGTTACTTTGTTTGTCAATATATTTGTATTTAATTTATAATTAAATTATGAAATTCTATATAGATGACTGGGAAAAAAAGGCTGAAACTGACCGTGTGTATATTTAAATAAACAATTTAAGTGGAATTCGACACCCATATTATTTAAAATATTATTTGACCTACAAAATTGTAAATTACTATTTCCATTAAGGGCTCCCATTTATCCAGAAATCTATTTTTACAATCGTAGTTCAAATATTTCTTGGGGATTATTGTTTTAAAATAGCTACTTTCAATACTAGCTCACTGGTTCATTTATCAGAAACTTAGACCACTTCCAGTTAACACAGAACTTGAAATTTAGCCTGTCGTTGGGCATACGTAAGAAAAAATCACGAAACGGACAATTGTATAGTCAGTGGGTTTGAAGATAAAGTTATAGAATACAGATATTGTGTTAATTATAACAGTGGTAGACCGTGAATGTCAAGTCTACACATGCATTTGATTATTTACCATTTATAAAATAAAAATATAAAACTTAAAGAAAAAGTTAAGGGTTAAGCAGCAAGCAATTACTGTTTTTGTTTTATTTTAAAATTATTATTTTTCTGCTGTATCCATTTATATCTCATCTATAAGTATTTATTTTAAAATTTATTTTTTAGGGGGATTCTCATTACACTCACAAACACATGTTTGAACATAAATTTGTTTTAAAAAATATTTAACAATGAATATATTGTTATATCACGTAACAATAAATAAACGAGATGACAATCTTTATTCCAGTTCCTTAATTTACTTTATCCTAAAGCAATAAGTAATTTACTCTTAAACATTTCGAGACATTGATAATATACTAGGAATTAGAAACAGGAAAAGCAAAAGCACTTTAAAATATTGTGATAATTTAAATATTAATTTTGGCAAAATTTTACTACATTTTATGAAGTAAATATAAAAAATTGCGTATTAAAATGTAATGAATTAAATAAAATTGTATAATAAGGAGTAGGTCAACATTATTGAATGTAAGATGTGATCAAGAATTTGAGATGTTTACAACATTTAAAAAAAAATGTATCTGCGCTTTGAAACGAATATAAGAACATATCGACATACTTATATACGTTATTATAATATACGTTATTTTAATGTGTAGATAAATAGATTACATAAATTAAATAAAAGTTATATTTGTGAATTTAATTAGAAGTGTTTTATAGAATTAAACAAAAATATTAATTTGTGTTCTATAGCCCATTGTCAGTTAATGACATTTACCGTAGTTATATAAGTTTGGATCGGTAATTCTGCTACGAACATACATAAAAAAAATTTACTGCCATTTTCTCCTAATCCTTTCCAATTGAACATACGATTACATTTATGATAAATTATAGTAAGATTATACTTTACCGACATTAAAAATAACTAAAGTAAATTACTTACAGCTTTATTGTGCAGTTTTTTTAATCAAAGTAATGAAAGTCCCATTCGATTGGTATCTGCTTTAACGAGCAATAATAAACTTCCTATTTCCTCATTATTTGAATATGTTATGTAAATATATATTGAAGTGTAAAAACATGTTTTCGGTTACTTTTGCTTACCTTTATTAGGATATTTTTTTAGTGTCCCGAAAATTTTACCAACAAAATGTACGTTTAAATTTTACGATTGTGTTTATTAATTTCAATTTTATTAACTTTCAGTTTGATAGGTTTAAAAGAATTTTTAAAATAATTTTTTAGACATTTATTATACATAATCCCTGAAGACATTAATAAATTCCAATTATCGACGCTTCATCGGATAAATGAAACATATTAAAAATTACGATTGTCGAAGAATACAAAGAGATAATTCCAAAAATAATTCAATCAGGTACAAATTCAATAACTTTTATCAATTTTTGAGAGAGGTGTGCTCATGAAAAATCTATGTTAATACAAACATGAGAAATGTTGAATAAATTTTAACACCTTTTATTAATGAAACAAAATGTAATACTGTATTAGAAACTCTGTCAACGTTTAGAAGCTTGCAAAGAGTAAAACTAAGTCCTACTTACGAGCACAACGCAATTGTTTTTAAATAATGGTTAAGAAGTGATAAAGGATATTCAAACTTGATATTAAGAGTAAGTTTTTAAAATTAAGTTGAAATCAAGAGTACGCTTTTAAAATAACTAAAATATTGTTAAGCTTCATTTTCTTTAATTCCATCAAATATTACTATTGCGCATTTAACTGGAATTATAACGGTGTAGATGAAAAATCAACTGTAATTAAGTATGAAAAGATTTGGACAGCGGAAGACATAAAATTGAGAAATTGAAATATTGGTAAAACAAGCAAGTATAACTATTTTCATTTCGCTACATGATATTAAAGTAATACTGAGCGAGCCACTGTCGCTTGAGTGACGGCGTCTCCCAAATATTGCGCTTGCTTTAAAGAATTCTGTTACTAGACTTTGAAATTGTACATGAAAATTGTATTTTTGTGATATCTCTGTTTACATTAAGTTTATTTTAACTTTAGAGTATTCCATCTACTTGTGGATAGTAATATGGATAAGAGTAAATAGTTATTTTCATTTGTGATTTATTTTCGTTCCAAAACTTCGATGTGGTTGCCAATCGACACAAGTAAATACTAATATCCGCTTCACGATTTTTGGACGAGAACATCTATGGTCTTAGTTAGTATTTTGGTTTGAGTTAGTATTGTAAATTAAAAAAAATTATTTGTTTCTTTTCTCTAATTTTTATATTTTTTTCGAATTTTAATTGATTAGAATTTTAATAATAAATTTTGTTATTGTTATTCTCAAATTGTTGACATTATTACGTCTTTACATGATACTGAGACGATAAATTAAAAAAAAATTGCCTGTCGAAAATATGTTTGGAAATTTTAAAGGAGAGAAATAACTTGCAGTTTGTTTTAACATCTGTAATAATTTTTATAATATAGCATCTAGTGCCAGTAGGTGAGAGCAAAATCTGGGTGTGACGTCGATATATGTATAGATAAAACGATTGCTAGTAATAATAATTTATTTATTAGGTTGGTACACTACACTTGTTTTATTTTAATGCACTTATCGTACCAGACTCAGTCCAGTTGTCTCTAGTCTATTTAGCACGGTTTGTCCGGGACTAGAATCCTTCGTGTACTCTTCAAGAAAAATAATGAAAAAATATTATATTCACGAATATTTAAATGTAAGTGACTTTAAACACTATCAAGTTGCAATTATTAGTAGGATTTTATGTGTACTTTTTATACTTTTAGTTTTTAGTAAATTAGAACTATTTCAATTTATTGCAGTCTATTTGGTGATTTATTGTTTAAATAAAATAAGTACTAGTATCTTATAAAGTATTTTTTAATCAAATTAAATGACTTATTAGAATTTGGATGAAGAATTACAGCATGTAACAATAAGTTACTCGTTATTCATATTTGCTTATTTTTATCAAACATTTTTAAATTGTTGATAGCAAAGTAATATACATGATTAAGAATATTTAGAATAAGGTGAAGAAGAAAATAGTATATTAAATACAGTTAAATAACTGAAACAAAATAATAAATTAAAGGACACGACTAGAATGCAAATAATGTTATTTTTCTCAAATCGGTGGGAATCAAGAAAGTTAAAGGATGTTATAATCATCTTTCGCTTCATGACATTTAAAACATGCTCCATGGAGCAAAAGATGATCTGAAAATTTTTCTCTCCTCAAAGGTACATACGATAGCGTTTATCTCCCTCAATGTTAAACATTGTTGCCTTCTGTTTGCCGATGTTTTAAAACTCATCTTATGTGTCAATAACTAATCTGATAGTTAGTTTCTCCAATTTGACATCGACTCAATATTCCAATCGATTATAAGTAATAAGCCACATTTTAATGTAAGTAAATGTGTTAGATGAAGCTACACTCGAGAGGGTTTCATTTGTGCGAAATCTCGGTGTGATAATGGATAATTATCTCATATGTCACATACATGTCGTTAAAATCTGTCACAAAGCTTAATGTACTAAGATTTGTCGTGAGTTTCATGGTATCGAATGTATCGACATTTTATTTAACCCTTTAATCTTAAGACTACTGAACAAACGCAATATAATGAGAAGCAAGGGTCTATTCAATAACTCAGGTACGTATTTTATTTCGTTTCGAAAAATAAATGGGAAAATAAATTTGATAACAGGAATATTTTATCAAACTTGCAAATATTTATACTGATTGAAGAATAAATAAGGTAACCACACACTGTAAATATAGGTATTATAGAAACAGGAACAAAACTTGGTATATGTTATTCAATGCGGTTGAAATGGGAATTTATATCGATAAATTCTCAAATTAGGAGTGCACGAGCAGCTATGATATGTAAATTGTTAAATCGTATACAATCAAGTTGCAAGATACTAGATTTTTAACTAAATTTCAGTAAATAAATGTAATGCTCTGCCTTGTAGGGCGGTTTGTTCAATCAACATGGCGTTCCTTTGTTTCACAAGGATATCAAATTAAATAAGCTTCGAGGGCAAGCGATACGCTCAATGCCACGTTGTAAATATTTTGCAGAAAGCTGCTTATGGTTTGCCTTGTGTGTTTGAACATTTATCAAAGTTGAAATTTCTAATACACAAAGAAAAGTAAACCATTAAACGGAACTTATTTATCAATTTTATATTAAATATAACCTATATTACAATTCGAACTTTTTAATCATACGATTAGAAAACGAATTTTTACAGATTTACAGACATTTTATTAATGAAATTAAATAACTTAATAATCCTATATTATCGGAACCGGCATGCATTTTAGTTCAATTTGAGGTGTAGGACTTACTTACTTGTAGGGGTTTAATAGAGAGTCAGGGTCGCGTAGCATGAGTTCGTACCTTGTTTGAAGTGAAATTATTTATCATAAGTCATCATCAATATGAACTTCCTTGTGCAATAAATTTTCAATAATACCTAATGTAATTAAGTAGGGGAACATTTATATAATCATAAATATCTCAATAAAAATAATAACAGTAATTTAGAATCGAGAGCACATCAATACTTACACTTGTGATTCCAATATCATCCTTACGCTATTGAGATAAAGTTGAGCTGAAGTCCAAAATTTAAAATGCCGTTGACTATATCCACATAGTAATTATTTTTATTTTTTTCTTTATATCATGAGTATGTCTACACTATGTTATCAATAAAATATGTGGTACACTGTCCTCCTTAGGTTAAAAGGTGAATATACATTTTGACCTCCAAATTTATTCTTGCATTTGATTTCAATAATTTATATGGACTTTCTGTGAAATTATTGCAAATTATAGACTACATGCTATAAGTTGGCAAACTATATACTACATGCTATAACAAGATAACATGCTATAAGTTGGTTCATTATTACTCGTAAACTAGTAGAGCCTTTTTGCTGAAATAATATTCCCTTTAATTTCGTTAGATGTACTATTATTGAAAATATTTTTCAGACATTCAAAAAGAGCAGTTCAGCTGGTAGAGGTTGGGGACATGTAAATTCAGCAAAAATTACCAAATGAAAGCTTAATTTCGTAAACTAATCCCTGTATCGAAAAAATATTCAAGATCCACCCCCTAATATTTTTGAAAGACCTATTCAACAATTTGCTACACAATAGACTCAAAAAATCGATTTACGAAATTGAAATTTAAAAAATAAAACACTGCATAGACAGTTTACTGACAAATTTTAGAGATATTGGAATCGGCATCTCTGCCTAGAGCGTCTTTGCGAATCAGCCTAACTGTCCTTGCTCTTCTCCATTTAAGTGCAGAAATATTGTCCTCCTTTAAGACAACCAGATAGCCAACTTGTAGTAAAGGTTGCCGACGATGCCACACGCTGCTTTGCTGCAGTTGGGACAGGTAGGAGCTATTCCGTCAGAGTCAAAAGTGTTGTCTCAATTCTTGGGCTCATACCTGGTTGGATGTTTGAGGGTTGGTGCCTACGAAAGTGAAGTGAAAGGTCGACCATTTGAGAAGTGCTTCGGGGTTAAGAGAGATAAGTCATTAGGATTTGATATTAAGAGAGTGAGTGGACTGGAATTAAGCACAACCTCAATCTGCAATAAAAACTTTTCTAACACCTCATAAGTTAACATAAAATTATTCATAATGCGCTTCATATGACTTATTGCAGAGGAATAAGGGGGAATAAAATAAACTTAATGCTTCATTCTAAACTGAGAGTATTTATTGTTAAACTGGAGGAATTAAGGAATCTACCTAATTCATTATTTTGCTCTTACTAAATTTTGTCTGGTATCGCAATGAATAGTGTGAGGTTTATCTCGACGTGATGTAAAAATAATCTCCGTAAATATATTACAAATGCAACTCAAGTGAGATGAAAGACTAATTTCAAATGTATAACTTTTTTCAAGAAGCATACAAATAAACTAAGATAACATTTTGAGAATTAATTGCCACGTTACTTTCGATAAACGGTGATAATTGTAAATTGAGCTATGTGTTATTTATATAAATTAGGACGAACTTGAAGTTGCAATGTTCTTCATATTTTATTTATATAAAAATAAATCGTGTTAAAATATTTGAATAATTTCTAAATTAGCATCATAAATCTGTCCCTTTTGTTTTAATTTTAATTGGTATACAATTGTTACTAAATATTTTTACGTGAAACAGAAATATATTGATTCCACATGTACTCCAATATTTTTCCATATTAAATATTAATTTATCACTTGATTATTTGTGTTTAATTTTTATTTATCATTTTTGTAATTATTTTCACTGAAGTTTGATCTTCATTGTTTCACCCAATTCGAAATTAAACTCCATATTAAGAAATATTTTTTATTATTAAAATATGAGTCACCTACTACATCAGAAAACTCACGTAACGGTATATAAACTGGAAATCTAACAATATTCAAGCGTTTAGTATTAATAATGAAATATTTTTAACAAATACATATCATGCGCATGTGTAATAGAAATTTTAGAATCAAGTTATTCTTTAATCTCCCAAAAATGCTAAAGTATTCGACTTATTTTTTTATTGAAATTGCACTTTCTATGGAGTTTAATTGAAATCAACAAAGAGGAAAAATGATGAATTTTACCCTTCACTCTCAGCCACTCAACGCGTCAGTGAATAGCAATTTGCCACTAAAGACTGGTTTGTTTTATTTTTCTCTATTCTCAATATCGGGGAAATCATATATTTCAATCCAGAAATTCATTTAGTGGTGTACCCAGATGTAACAAGAATTCAAATGAAGAAAATTAAAAAACAAACTTTTTAAAGATATTATTTGAGTCGTCAATTAGAAAATGAGAAAACTCGGGTTATTTTTCACAATAGTTAATAATTGCTGTTTCCATAGAAACCTTTAAATTAGTAAGATAGAATATAGTACAGATGGTGTCTTGTTGTATCCTTCATACACATAACATATTCAATTCCCAGGCTTGACAGGGAAGTCGTCAAAGAATGCCTCGTAAAACTTGGAAAAGCGCAAATAAGTCATTCGTTTCGACTACAAGAGAACAAATATCAATATCACTTGATTTTTGATTAATTTAATCGATTATAAAAACACTTTGCTACAACTAAAAAAAGGCAATCGATATCTATTATCTTTAGTGATTGTTTCTAAATAGTGATCATGTACCTTTATATTTTTGTAGTTATTTATGTTTCTTAATAAAAATAATTGAAATATTATAAACAAGATACAATTTTGAAACAAAGTGTAAAATAGCGTTTATATTTATTTTCCAGCAAAAAATTATATTTAGTTTCTGTTCTTTTTTAATTGTCGCGTATTTGCGTGAATGTGTGTGTGCCGTTTAATACATAATCGTTCATATTAGGATTAAATTATAGGCATTTAAACTACTTTCTTTATGTTACTTTATTTTTCTCTACGCACTATTTCACAATTTATTATGTTTTTCACAATTTTCAAAATATAAGTTATAATTTTTCTTCTTAACCAAACATCCCTATTTCGAATATTATTGAAGCAATGATTACTTGAAAAACTGATCTTGTATCCATCATTAAATCACTTTAATGGGTTTCTAAATTATAGCGCTTAAAAATAAAATGCCTTTAAAGAGCAAGCGTACGATAAAAAAAGGAAAGGGAAAGTTTGGAGAACGTATTTAAAATTTTAAAACATAAAACTTTTGTATTAGACATACTAACAAGAGGTATTAAATGATATTAACTTAACTGCTTCCAAAGTTTTTAAACACCAAATTGAAAAATCGTGGAGTTATGTCTAAAGAAAAGATGTTTCCTGCATTGGAAACGTTTGCTTTAACTTTGAACTAATAATACCATAAACCGTATAATTATGTACGTCGTTTTTTCAAATCTTGTTTATCTTATTCCAATACTCATACCTATCTCGAAGGTATCATAGAATTGATGAGAGTCCAGGTGTTACCAAGGAAGCATTTGTTGCCATAGGTCATAAAGTACAAGCTTTTAATAAGATTAAATTATTTTTTAGTTTAATATTTGGCAAAATGGCTATTTGTAAGTGCATTCAGGGTGATAGCTAACAATTTCATGGTTACGAAAATATAACAGCATATTTGGAAAGCGATTCCCTTAAGGCGGCTAAAGGAGTGTTACTTTTTTTCACGCGATAACGTCTATACGCTCGTTAAGTATATGACGGCCGACTAAATTTTCTTGTATTACAAAATGTGTACAAAATTTCAATCACTAATAACTACGACACTAGTAATGCAATAGCAATGGTCGTAACAACACTGGATAGAGAATATCTGTCTGTGTTTATTTTGTAGTATTTGTTTTGCCTGTGACGTCATCAGACTAGGAATATTTGTTGCAAATTAGCGACATGTAAAGTTAAAAAAACTAATGTAGCAAGAAAACGTGTTTAGCTAGAATGTTGATTTCGAAGTGTAATTGTGAATAGCTTGGGGAGCATTACTAGAAGGCAAAGTGAACCAATAAAAAGGTTCGCCGGTATGTAAGTAAAGATCAGTGTAAATTCATAATAAAATTAACGCCACCATCTCCATGAATCGGGAGTATAGGAACCCGCGTCAAAAGCATTACAAGAAACCTAAAAAGTCCAAAGAAAAAAATTTAAAAAAAGCAATTGCAAAGCGATTACGTAATTGGCCCATTGAGATATATGGATCGTAAATATGTTCGGAAGTATAGAAAACGAAAATCAAAGAAAAGCACTTATAAAGGATCCTAAATATCCAAGAAACCTAAAAAGTTGGCTGAGTAAATGCGAGAGCTACGACAGTGTCGACAATAAAATGAAAAACGACGCGAAGCCATTACGGAGTTGGCTCATCGGGCATACAGCGTCCAGCGACAGTTCAAACGTTCATGAATTATATGCAGGCGTCGATGGAATACAATATAGAAGACAGTGATAACATAGAGATCGATAGAAACCGATTGATGGACCAAATATCGTCGAGTTGTTATCATCGTGAATCAATGCGATAACATCAGTGGAGAGTGCTATGGTAGATAATGATGTTATTAAGCACGGAACCGTACGTGCGATCGAGGCTCAATGTGCTACAGTTCTGCTTCATTGTCGTTTTATTACGATGAATCCTTGTCAAACATTAAAGCTTGTTAGAAATGCAAATTAAGTAAGAGACATTTATAGGCAATTTTGTTCTAGCAAATAAATTGCGTTCAAAAACATATACAACTTTTTTAATAAAAGTGTAGCTTCAGCGCTCGATTTTTGTGATAAACAACCGAAACTCGAAGATTTCAGAAATATGGATGGAATTGTATTTTTCTTAGTATAATTACTCATTTATTCAATTTTTTAAATTCAAAATAATCAAATCAAACTCATATGTCAGAAATGCGGATAAAATGTAACAATTTCTGTCAGAAACTGAAAATTACTCAAAAAAATGGAAACAAAGAAAGCAATACAAAGAAAAAAACTGAAAAATTTGAATAACAAATTAAGTTGATAGATAGTAACAGAAAGATGAGGGTATACGAATTTTGTTTATGTATTGAGAGTATTAAATTTCAATACAATAATTTCGTAGAAAAAACAAATGCATTAATATTTGTCCCATTTTATAAATTAAGGCAAGATCACGTAGAACTTTTTCTGAAATCAGGTTATATTACGAATTTAATAATCTTACTTCGAGGTAATTCCATGCAGTCTTTGAAATATATTATTACACAATGATTTACATGACGATAATAATGGAAACTGGGCAGCTTTAGAAAAAAAATTCTATCCTTAACTATTTATAAGCTATTGAAGTAATAAATAAACTCAATAAACAGAATAGATTTTCTAAAGTGATGATAGTTTTGGTGAAAGCATTTCTAATTTTGACATTGGTAATTTGCCATTATTTACGGGTTTCTCTTTAAAACATTTCTCATATAGTATTCTCATATAGGTTTTCGGTACACATACTAATATGAAAAATAAGGCGTTATATTTACATATAGATATGTATCGTATCTGTTTTATGATTAAAGCAATATATAAATTCTAACAATATGAATAGTCTTATGTGGCCTTTCAAAGATATTTTAAAAATCTGTACTAAATCAGAAGTTTATATCAAGAAAGAATTTACATCATGCAGCCAGTTGTCTTCACTGTTACCAAATCATGTGTAGGGGCAAAAATACTTAAGTGTTTCATTGACATGAATACATTCTAAACGATTACATACCAACAATTTAATTAATCACCATACGGTACGTAACCATGTAATTCATTTGCTTAAAAGCTATAACAGAGACTAACTTCTATGTTTCATTTCCTGTCTAAAAATTATATCGACCCTAACACAAAAATATATTAAACAATTTTTTTTAATATAAAGGTTAATAAACTGAAAATGTGCTATAATTTGGTGTAAAATTCTGGAATATAAGACCTTCTCTAATATTTATATATAGAGATTTATATATATATATATATATATATATAGATATTTATAGATAGAATATTTATATATATATATATATATATATATATATATACATATATATATATATATATATATATATATATATATATATATATATATATGTATATATTTATATCATACGTTGTTTTACTTATTAAGGGGGTTAGGCATTTCAAAAGGATACCTCTTTAAGAAAAAAGAGTACAAAACTTGATCTTCAGAATTGGAGATTAATAAGCTTATATAGTTTAAACATCGTTGTGGCAATAGTTAGACGCCCACCCAAAATTTTGATTTAACAGGCCACTTAGTATTTCACATATCGCGTTCGCGTACAAACATATGCTTGTGATTCTCGATTGCTGTTTTATTTCATTTTTATAGAGCTAACTTACATACTTTCTTGTACATTTATAAAATATTTTTAATGATTATGTTTGTTTCTTTTTATTACGATAATTATTTTATTTTTTTAACTAAGTCACACTAATTTAATTCACTTAATTTTAATTTGCAATGATTCTTGTGCATATAACAGTGTTATGATTTTATTTTGTATTACAAAGTCAGTAATCTTGAACTATAAATAAACTAAAAGTATATTGATATGGATTATCGCTGAACATTCCGGTATTTAATAATGTATTATTATATAAAAATAGTTGGCTGAGTGAGAATGTTAAGTACAAGGCGAAAATAAGAAGTCTTTTGAATTTATTTACCAGAGTGTCACGCAAAAACTATTCAATCGATTTGAACAGGATTTAGTGGCGTTGAGATAAATGTAGGTTATATTGTTCGTTTGAACCTTTCCTTGATGGCTTAAAATTGAATCAAAAGCGTTTACGCAACAAAAACTGAGTATGCGAGAGTTAGAATGTATTATATATACTATTAATCACCAGACATATATGCTTTGTAACTACTGAGGTACACAAATTCTAGTAGGTGGAATTTATGTGACGCAAAGAAAGCTAATTATAGATTCATTTCTTAATCATATTTTCATGAATTAGTTTGAATACTTTAAATTTCCTTTATCTTTTGACAAACTTCTTTGTAACCCTGAAATGCCACATTGTTGCAAATTTAAGGGTAAAAATTTTACTTTGTAAAAAAAATTAAAGCTTGAATTAGACAAATTCCAAAGCTTAAATTAATCCTTACTTCTGCATTGCATATCGCTTTCCAGATTCATAATGTATGTGATAAAAGTTGTTGATAAAATAAAGCGGAATTTCGTTCTCGATATTAATCAAGAAACTGCACTAATTTATTTACCATTATTTTCCTCACACGCTAACGTATTTTATCGTTTACTCGTGATGCCGTCCAAATACTCAAGTCCTCTATGAACTTTGCCTCTCGAAATTGTCGGCCAGTCCCAAGACGTATTCTCGCTGGTGTCGCCCGATATTCCACATAATATTTACACATCTTAAATAATATTGCCGGTATCATCGTATATTTTGCGTTCAGAGTAGAACATTTTTCTAAAGTTGACACTTTGCCGGTTTGGCCTCTTGTTATAGTTGCACTTCGCTCGTTGGGCGTGGATAAGCATGTTAAGAAAAAACATAGGTGGTCATGAGGATGGCCGACAAAAGTGAAAACATAAACTATGTAATAACAGTGGCTTTTTTAGGCAAATATTGATACGAATATTGGAAATATTTGAAAATAAATGTTTCGCTTTGTTATCCCATAATAAAACAATTAAAATAATAATCAAACTAAAACACAATTTAAACAATGCAAAATATATACACACTGAACTTTCTACGTGGTCAACTAAACTTTATTTGTATATATATGTATATATATATATATATATATATATATAAATATACATAAATATATATATATATATATATATATATATATATATATATATATATATATATATATATACAGCCCTAACGTTTCACAAAATTTCAGCCTTATAGCTACGGATACACGGCTATTACAAAATGTCAGTGACGCGAACTCATAAAATGTTACACTTCCAATAAGCGCCCAACGGGCAAATCATACAGTCGACTATATTTAATGTGTTGATGTATATGTGTGTATTCGTGTACACAGGCCGCTTCGCGTGCGCCAGTTTGGTGTCAGAGCAATAGATGTTATAGATATATGGACCTACTGCTCTGGCACACACACACAGACATATATATATATATATATATATATATATATATATATATATATATATATATATATATAGACACACATATGTATATATGCTTCCACTGTTGGGCAAATGCAACACGTCATACTCAAAGCTATAGATATAATGTTAGTATTAGCATGTCGATAATACAAATCCATAAGACTTTTCCCTATTAAAAATCGGTCAACGCGAATTACTTAATGCATTCCGCGGATATTCAAAAATATATATTTAACTGTACTGCTTACAAATATACTTTATTTAGTTACAATTTACAATAGTAATTATTTAGATTAAAAATTTTGGACAACGTTAACTCTAAGACGTTGGCTGGTAGACTCTCTCCGTCAGTTGCTCGGACTCTGTTTTATAGGTCTCCTCTGCTGATGTTTGCGTTCTGAGAAACCTGGTTTTATTTAATATTTTTGAAGCAAAGTCAGCAGACTTGCTTCTCAGTAATATAACGTCTATCGGATGTTGTTGGCTTCGCCTCGTTCTTGTAGATTAATGTATTAGACATTTATGCTGAGTGTCTTCCTAGTATGTTACTGATATCCATCGGATGTTGCGAGTTAGCTTAGCATCATTGTAACTTAATTTATTTTATGTTTATGTTGAGTTGGTTCTTAGTAGTTCACCATTATCAATCGTACGTTATTATTTTGCTGGTGGATTATAGTTACTTAACTCTTATATGGGATACCTTAGATGGGATCGAGACATCTAGATTCCTGGAGTGTCCTCACTCCTACCTTCATACTTTATTTTGCCTGTTCCGATTCTTAAAGTATGCATTTTCCTCTTGTCGTAACTTGAGCGCGACATGGGTACTGTTTTCCCTTTATGTGGAATTAGTTGAATGATGCAGTCTTCAGTTAGGGACGGTTCCTCCATCTTCACGTTTTGAAAGAGTTGATATCGTAGGTAATTTCTCTGCAAGCACTTTCTCGGTATAAAAACTCAGTTCTTCCGAGTAGAAGGTATATGAATTTGGGTAGGATAGCGAGGTTTAGTTTGTCAGGTATGGGGTATAAAATATTTATTGAAATTAATGAGACGGATTTCAAGGATATAGATTACGGAAGTATAAGTTCTATAGGCTTTATTACTCAAAGATTTATCCATACTGTGTATGTTCGGTATCATCGGTTTGTACATAAGTTTACCAGTCCGGGTTTGTCCAGTTTTTTAAAATTTTATTATTATTATTATTTTTTTAATTTCCTCGATTAATTTTTTTCTTCGATGTAATCATAATCAGGTGTAAAATGCATACTAGCGCGAATGTTATTGAGTTCTCTAACCTCACTATTAAATATAATCTATCAATTTTTGTTTATTTGTATATAATTTTAGAACCTTATCTTTTTTTTTCCTGTATCATATTTCTATTATCCTCTAAAATATTGAGTACGTTTGTCATACTGTCTGATCGTTATATTAATCCTGTTTTAAATGTAAAATTTGTGACAGCTAAAATTGCGTCTTTTGGGGCTCGTTCGTGGCTAGTGCTATTGCGAGGAGCATGAATGCTCCGAATGTGAAGTACTTGTAACGCTGGGTTGTCGGCGTAACAGTGTGTAATGAACTCTTATGGATTTTGCGTTTGAGTGTTTACCTATTATTTCTGCTATGTTATTCGGATGTAAACGTATTATAAGTATAGGGTCCTTTAAATACTGGATTACCCCTTTTGTCTCTTATCCTTTTTGTCTTGTGATTTAGCTACCTGCTTGTAAACTAACTCTCCTATTTTGAAGTCCGGATTTTCTGTGTCAATATTACGTTTTGTAATAATTCTTTCTTTATTTCCTCTTACCTTAGCTGCTGTATACGTTCAGATAGGGCTTTATGTTTAAGTACATAATCTTGATAAAATTCTTTCGGGTAATGTAATTCTAGCGGGTTCCGAGAATTTGTGTCTTCTAATGATAATTCATACGGTGTGTATCCTGTAGCCGAATGTATAGTGTTGTTGTATGCGATAAGTGCATATCGCATTAGATGCGTTATATCGTCTTTATTAGTTATCCTTTGAATCCTTATTATTTCGCCAATAGTGGAACGAAACCGTTCAATCGGTGATTTGGAATTAGGGTTGTATGGCGTAGTGAAATGGATCTGAATATTGTGCAGTCTACATATTTCTTTTATAATTTCGTTTTCGAACTTGGTATCCGAATCCGTAGTAATTTTATTTGGAAGTACTGAGAAAATTTGAATTAGTGCTCCTGCTACATGAATGCTACTAGTAGCCTATAGTGGTACCGCTTGCGCGTATTTCGTGAAGTTATCTATTATTGTGAGGAATGTCACGCCACCAGACGTATAGAGGTCCATAAACATATGTTCTAATGGTTTGGTTGGTGTTTCAGTTAATGATAATGAGGTTTTCAGCGGGTTCCTTTCATATTTGGATTTAAGGCATGTTTAGATGTATGTAAGAAGCATATTGTTCCAATGGTAGTTTCTACTTAAGTGTTTGTATGTTTCTTGAATTCCACGGTGCATCGTTTTTTCTTTGTGGTATTGTTTTATAAGCTCATTCTGTTCGGCTCTAGTTTCGACTACTGTAATACGTGATGCACATTTTATTAATTTTGACCCACGATTACTAAATATTGTGGTATAAACTTTAGAGAATATATGATAACAGAACTTTAGAGAATATATGATACAGATCTTCGTCATAAAAATAGCAATAGAAAATTCTATCGGTAATTGTATGCCGTAATTATATTCTGCTAATCTAAGCCTACAACGCTATAATTTTGAATTTGGATCTTTTAATGTCATAAGCCATGTTAGTTGTCTGTGGTCGGTGTAAATAGTGAATTTTCGATCGTACAAATACGGTCTAAAGTGTTTCGTAGCCCATACGATTGCGAGTAGTTCCTTTTCTATTACTGAAAGCTTCACTTCTGTATCGGATAGCGTGCGACAAGCGTACACGACCGGTTTGTCGGAACCGACTATTCCTTGTGATAATACCGCGCCAAGTGCAAAGTCGGAAGCGTCTGTTGTAAGGATAAATGGTTTGTCATAATCAGGGTATTGTAATAGGGGTGCGTTCGTCAAGAGTTGTTTACATTTTTCAAGAGTCTATGAAATTGGGAGTGTGGATAATTTTAGCATTATTTTTTAAACAACTAGTCATCGGTTTGGTTAGTTTGGCAAAGTCTTTTAGAAATTTTCTGTAATATCCCACTAAGCCTAAAAATGATTTAATCTGTTTTCGAGTTTTTGGAATAGGGAAATTAATAACAGCTTTTATCTTGTCTTGATTAGGGCATAAACCTTTATCTGTTAATGCATGTCCAAGGAAGTCTATTTCCTTACGAAGAAATTCCGATTTCTCTAATTGTATTTTGAAGTTATATTGTCTGAGTCTATCAAATACGCGTTCCAGTTTTGTTATGTGTTCATGCAGTGATGTTGAGTAAACTATTATGTCATCAAGGTACACAAGACATGTGTTATCTTGCAGACCTCTTAAGATTGTATCTATTAGTCGTTAAAATGTGCTGGGTGCAAGGGTCGTGAAATATTGGGCTCGTCCTAACTTATCTAAAATTTCAGTTCATCTAAAATGTTCGGTAATGGATATATATATCTTCTATGATACGTTCATTTAAACGTCTGAAATCTACTACTAGGCGCCATTTACGTGTGCCTGAAATATCTGCCTTCTTGGGTACAATGTGAACTGGGCATGACCAGGGTGAAATGTTGTCTCTAATTACACCTTTATTTAATAGCTCATCTACTTGTTTTTGGATCTCTTGGTTTAAACAAGGAAAAAATGGGGGTATCGTCGGTAAAACGAAGCTCGTGTTTAACAACATGTGTGAAAGTGAGAGGAAGATTTTCCGAATGAAAAATATCTCTATATCTGAAACATATTCTATTGATTTCCCTTTTTTCTTCGTCAGTCATGTGATTTGTCCTTAGTCTTGTCAAGTTTTCTTTTTATTCATTATCTATATCGGTGGGGCATGTGTAATGATTAGTTTTGTGTTCATTTATTTCTGTTAAGTCTTCCTGAAATGTTGTTTGATAGGTGATGTATATTTAATAATTTTGGGTTCTTCTGATTTGTTAATGACAGATGCTATCATTTTCCGGTTTTTTACATTCACTATCGCGGTTGGTGAGTATAAACCCTTTTTCCATAAACTTGCATCTAGGATATAATTTCCACCTAAGTAATTTGTTTTTAGTGTTACTATCTGCTCCCATCTGGGATATATTTGAATTGTTTGATT
Organism: Druceiella hillmani; assembly: GCA_039881145.1. Classification (NCBI taxonomy): domain Eukaryota; kingdom Metazoa; phylum Arthropoda; class Insecta; order Lepidoptera; family Hepialidae; genus Druceiella; species Druceiella hillmani. The sequence continues at coordinate 8,480,366 of JAYKKI010000043.1, forward strand.
TGGGTAGTCAAAATGGATTGGAATTTCAGCAGTGTTTGTATGTAAGGTTTTGTTCTTTAAGTCTATTTTGCTAGATAATTTTCTTAATAAATCTAGGCCAATTAAACCTCTTTATTTAGAGTCAAAATCGAATATGAGGAATTTGTGCATAATTTTGGAATTAAAAGCAAGTGGACGTGGTAGAACGGCCACGTTATTGTAGCATGAAGTCACGTGGGAGGTTCGTATTTCAAATGGTTCATGTTCTATAAGTTTTTGGACATGGTGTTATTAATTACGTTAGGGGAAACCATTGAGCTTGATGCTCCGGTGTCTATGAGGAATTTTACATCGAATTCTGGAAGTATTATATAAAGTAAATGGTCTTTACTGTGGTGGTTGTTAATCTTCACTATTTGTTTGGGTCTGTGTTTTGAATGTCGTGAAAATTCTGCTGTATGTCATCCGAGTGTGTATTGTTTTGTAATGTCTCATTGTAATCTTCATAGTCATGTTGAAAGTGATCGCTCTGATTATATTCTTGGTTGTTGATGTCTGTTTTATCGTGTGTTTGTATATCTATGTGTGGCTTTTCGTGTGTATAAAGTAACTCTTCCCAATTAGGCCTCGGTGGTCTATTGGCCGTGCGCATGGATACGTCCGAATACTTTGGAATTGGCATTGAGCCATTATTATTATTATTTTTCCAGGGCAGTTACGTTTTTACCCATTGCTGTCTTTGCTCTGGATACCAATTTGAAATTGTCGCTGTGGTAATTATGATCTATTTGTATACTGTCGCGTATATTTGTTGTGGGTATCGAATGGTGTTATGTTATTCTTTCCCTTCCTCCTGTCTCGCGAGCACTATCGCTTCTTCTAAGGTTTCAGGTCTATTAATCAATAATAATAACACCTATTGATATCTGCGATTCTATATTGATAACGAATTGTTCTATTGCCATTTTTTCATAGTAGCGAGTATCACTATGTGTGCCTATTGAAAGAATTACATCTAACAGATCTCTAATCCTACGGCCATATTTATCTACAATTTCTGATTTATGTTTAGCGGCCCGGATCAATTCTTGTGTTACTTATATCTCATTTCTAGGTTCTCCTAATCTTCTTTTTAATGCTAATTTAATGTCCTCCCACGTATCTAACTGTTTTTCATAAGTGATTGCATCTAACGCATTACCAACTAGTTTATTTTTTATAAAGCAAGCTGACGTTCGCTGGATGCATTCTACCATTGAGATTACATTTTCTGTTTGTCTAATAAAATAATTAAGTCTTTTAAAGTTGCCATCGTAATGGGGTAATAAATCCATTATAACTCTGTAATTAATTTTATTTAAATGTGTCTGTACAGCGGCATTGGGTTAGCTATCCTACTAAATCAAGATTGTCCGATTTCGAGAACTAACACGATACAGTAAAACCAAAAGCAATTTTAGCCTAGGCGGTGGTCAACCCAATGGAAGTAGGATAAAGCAAAATAATCTCGGAAGAACAAAAGTTTTATTGCTTACCCGAGAACTTGCATTCCTCTTCCGATTAATCTACAGGTTGTCCAAGGTCGCTGTTGTTTAGGTTGAAGATATCTCATACGAAGGATAGAAGTCCACCACGATGTCTAGGCTGCTTCGCTGCTTGATGTCAGACTTGGGTCACCACGTTGCGAGATCCTACCGACTGCGCCAGTTACGTATCGCGTTCCGCGGATACTCAAAAATATATATTTAACTATACTGCTTACAAATATACTTTATTTAATTACAATTTACAATAATAATTATTTAGATTAACAATTATGAACAACGTTAACTCTAAGATGTTGGCTGGTAGACTCTCTCCGTCAGTTGCTCGGGCTCTGATTTATAGGTTTCCTCTGCTGATGCTTGCGTTCTGAGTAGCTTGGTTGTATTTAATGTTTTTGAAGCAAAGTCAGCAGACTTGCTTCTCAGTAATATAACGTCCATCGGACGTTGTTGTCTTCGCAGCGTTCTTGTAAATTAATCTATTAGATATTTATGCTGATACGTTACTGCTGTCCATCGGATGTTCTGAATTAGCTTAACATTCTTGTAACTTAATTTATTTTATGTTTATGTTGAGTTGGTTCTTAGTTCACTGTTATCAATCGGATGTTATTATTTTGCTGGTGGATTATGGTTACTTAACTCGCACCTAAAGACGTTTTCACTTAAGTAATATTATTAGGCGTTGAGCTATCGATCGTTGTTTAAAAGCGAGTTTTGTTTTGTGACAAAAGTTTATTTTAATATTTACTAGTATTGCAAGTCTGTAGGTTGGTTGCGCCGTAATTCTCAAAAGTTTAATAGGTTTGTATATTTCATAACAGTTTGAAAGGAATCGTCAAAAAATCTTCCAACAAAAGTTCTCAAAATATGCATCGTTAGGAATAATTTTTGTAGTCCCACAATTTTTGTGCAGGACTTTTTATTCATCATCTATTATTAAAAAAGGAAATCGCCCGGTACTCTTTTCTAACCTATTTACTTATTCACTCATAAACATTTTCTCCACCCAACATTATTTCACTTTGGTAAATTATTTCCGGAAATGGTACAGCAAATTTTATATTTTAAATTAATTCATAAACAGAAACTGCTAATTAATAATTTAGTTTTCAATTATTTTATCTTGTATATATAGATGCGCCATCCATATTGATACCTAGACTGCTGATTGAGTTTTTCCAATGGCTGCCCTATGTCCCTTAATTATTCGGCCGAATGTCCTTCCATGAAAATGTCATGAAATGGTATCAAAATTGCTTATTCGAAGATGTGTTTTGCGGACGCTTTTTACGTAATGCCTATATTTGTTTGCTATTTACTTTTTTTATTATTCCTTTATACTATAAATAGAATGGATTACAAAATTTCCATGAAATCCACTTTTCCGATTAGTGCATCCCATATGTATTTTGTTTTAATATGTATCTTGTTTGTTTTGTATATCACAACGAAGTAGGCACTGAAGTTGTGATTTCTTTTCACCAGACCTAGTTTTTCTGCTTAAATTATTTTTGAAAATTATGGCAAAACATTTAGATTCATGATGATCTAAACATACGAGTATGTGATTATAAACTCTCACGCACAAATCCTAATAAATGCATTTATTTACTCTTTATCTTTTATCATAATATTGTTTGGATCTGTCATGTTAACCAATGCATCAATTACAAAATTTACGATATTTCACCTTTGGTTATAAGCACAAATAAAGGCTTATGTAGGCATGTTATTCATAATATATATCAGATTACTTGCAAAGATATGTCAAGTAATGAACTGATCGTTCCTAATACAAAGGAAATATAGACCTAAGCAATTTTGAGATATTCGTATATCCAGCACGGCTGGCTTTTACATTTAAGACAAAGTGTGATGAAATTTTACAGGAAAACGTGATGAAGAAAACAGAATTTATTTTTCAAGTGCTTTTTCATTTGTTGAATATTGAATTTTGGGATGAAATTTTGTTTTCCCGATAGATCCGGAAGTTATACTCTGACCATCGAGTAGAGAAGATCGCGTACCTTACTCTATATGATTGAGTAAAGGTCTTTAGAAATGCAAGAGGAAGATGATACTGAATCGAAAATACCAGTAGTATTTTTGATAACTTATAATTTGGAAAAAATAATTATCCGAAGCGTTTTACAGAATGTTACAAACATTAAAAAATCAGAAGAAAGTGTAGGAAACCAAATTACTTGTCTTACGACTGTATATATTAGGTGATATTTTGTTGATATTGCTAAACAGTGCAAAATAATGACAATGTTTATAAATGATGTAACTGAAGTATACAGACTCCTCGAAGCATGTGTTGTACATAAAAGTTTTTTATATTCAGCTTTTTTCAGCTATTTTAGCGTATTGCTTAAAATTTTTCTCCTTTTGGTGCAGACGGGCCGCAAAATTTAAGTACTAATACGTTTATTCATAGTTAATATGATTTGTTATCTTAGAAATGGTACAAATTATTACTGTCAAATATCTTGTTACTGATAATTAAAAATTGAAAATAGTAGTTTTTGAAAAAAAATTTTTTATTATTTTTATATATTTTTATTTTCTATTTAATTTATTTCACATTCTTTGATATAAAGTAAACAGAAAATAACAGGAATATAAAATAAATATAAAATAACTTTAAAAAGTCGTACATTCAAAGATATACCAAGAATGCAAATAATTTGGAAGGTAACTATCAAATAGTTTATCGTTCGAAATTTTTTTTTCCTTTGTTTTTTTTAAATTATGTGTGGTGTGTATGTAGGTATGTATGCGCGATGTAAGTAACAATGACAACATGTAAATGAAAGGTGACATTTGATAAATAAATAATATATGTTCAGAAGCAAGATGCGGTTTGTTCCTCGCCGACGAACCCTACATACCCTGTGTGAAATGTCAAGCTCAGACACCGGGTTATGGTGCTAAGACCGGTTAGAATTACGGGAAAGTAACTACGCAATCTCCGCGGCAGGTGAATTGATAGATTTCGTGAAGAATGCTGGTGAATTTAGTTAGAAATAGATGTGGTACGGCTTCATTGTTTCCTACTTACTATGTTGTTGCATTATTTCTAAATTATTTGAATTATGGACGTATCTTCGAAATTATTTTCCTTCAATTATTTGACCATATTTGAAATAAAATTCTTGTTATTTTCTAATTACTCGTAATTGCGATGTTATATTTGGATTCTTTTAAAAAAAACCTTTATAACAATTAATTAATAACAACAAGAAGCGACACTTATTATTAGTGATTTAAATCATTTCCATGACCATAACCAGTCGTCATTGATATCGTCATTATAGCAGATGAACAAAGAAAATAAGTTCGTAAATGAAGTGACGTCAGCACGCCGAACGACTACATTCAATTATAATTGTTTATTTTTATTGGTAATTGTTACATTAGACAATAAGAAATAGTTTTAATATAACATCGCTGAATTGTTCTCGTATTTTATTTTACGAAATGAAACAAAATGAAGCGTGTTCTAACTTTTCGCCATAATTTGTCCATATAAAACGATATAAAGGTGAAAATTAAATTTTTCATGAATATCGCCTTATCATCTTGTAACACACGTGAGCATAAATGAATATACAAAAACTATATTCTCATATTCGCGCCTTCACTTATGAAATAAAAAAAATGCTTAAATTACTGTCTCAAAACAATTTCTTTTAAACAGCGGTTGATGCTCTCTAACAATACGATATATGGAAACCAGAATATTTACAAACCATATTCTGACTTACATATCATATGAAGAAAGCATATACATACTAAGGTCTAGATAGACTCAATTGTTTTAGCGGAAATATCGGCTGGCGTGAACAATATTTTTTTCTTCTTTTTCAATTATTAACTTGTGATAAAGTGAATAATAGCGAAAGGAATAAATTCTTGGACTGATTTAGAGAATCGAAAAAAGTAATGGTTTCAAAGGAGCTTTTCGGCGGTTAAAAGGACAATTTCTTGGATGATTTCAAAATAGTACACATTATTGTTATTAAATACTAAATCTGATAATTTTTTGATGTTACATATGATTTTTATTATTAAGCTTGAATGGATAAAACGTTATATAATATGAATAAAATATCATTTAATCTTTTAAATAAATTACATATATTATAAATTTAAGTCAGTAATAACGAGAGCGATGATATATTTCAGCAACGATTGATTTTGTTTTGAAACAACTAATCGGCTGTACAATTTATTTATATTTACAATTAAATAAAGTAAATATGCTAGCTAGCTCTTGTCGATGCGCAAGCTTCGTGGATTTTTGAAACGTTTTCATCTCAACAAAACCCGCGACTGAGATAGAAACACCTGCATTTCAATTTGAATTTTATGCTGGATTGCTACATATAATAAACTCGGCAATAAACTCTTTTTATTAAGTTCCGTGAAAATAAATGATTTATTGTCAAATCTATAAAAAAAAGCTTTAATATAATAATAAATATCCGAATATTCCAACCGCAATAAAGAGAAAATAAATTTTTGGGTTACATTGTAGCAGGTAGATATATAGGCTATACCAGACTTGCCTTTGATACAAAATTGACAAAAACATTCTTTGTATAAACTAAATCTCAGGAGCAAATTTATATATTAGTATAAAATGTTATAAATTTCAAAATATTCAGTAGACAACTAAACAATAAAAATAATTAAAAAATATTTTCGAAAATTTATTGCGTAGTAATAAATATGATCGAGTAGAACTCCCGCTACGAGGCTGTATACACATGTTCACACATATAGTGCTTCTATAAAACTAATTACGGCAATTAATATTATTTTCCAAATATAAAATTATATTATTCGCCAAATATAAATATTGCCTATTGTATCTTATACGGGTTTATAAATAAGGCGATTATCATAAAAATTATGGAATTTAGAATAACCGTTATTAATATAGGGACCATGACCTTTTTTCTTATCGCAGATTTACAGTCTCAGACGTTGGTTTATTTACAAAAGTTTAGTTAACTTTTCATTACGTAGTGGGTTTTTTCTGTTTTAATTTGTGCACAATTCTATATAAAATCCTCAACACCCGTTTAAACTGAGTTATTTAAAATCAAAGAAATGAAATTTTTTGTTTTTAATCCGGGGATAATAATTCATTCTTCGACAACATTACGTGACTAGACTCAAGGTTGAGTGGTACATTTTCGTCCAGGGGAGAGTTAACTGGATTATTTTATTCGACAAATAAGATATATATTTTAAGGATAAAAGTTACATAAAATAATGAATCCAACTAATCGGTTACTTCCTTCTCTTCTTACGCCCCATCCTAACAGTCTCAATTATTCCATGGATCCATACATTAATGCTTCGGTCTGACTTAATGATTTTAGCTTTTATGCAGTAAGATTAAAAATGTTTGCTGATTTCAGTAAGTTAATAGAATATATCATTTTATTATAATCATTAACAACCTGTCTCCGTCCACTAGTAGACATGGGACTCTCCAATGCACGTATCGTTGGAGGAAATGTTGAAATTCGGTACGTTGTGCAGGAGAATTAGCGATTGTACTTCGTAGTTTCTTGCATCAGGAGGTTTCTATCGATTACTCGCCTGTGGCAATTTTGCTATGGGGTTAGAAACATCACACCTACCCTGTTCGACGAGAGACCGCGAATGGGAACTATATCTCTGGAGTACGCCGTGCCATCAAAAGTCGAAGTTTTGTGATCAATGCGACATACTACGGCGATGACAGAATATCGTACAGACTCACTAAATTAAGATCTAAAGTAAATAAGTGAAGATAAATACATAATATTGTCACTTTTGATTTATATGATTTAGAAAACAATTATCTGTAAATGTATTAAAGCGTTTCATTAATAGTATATAAATGCCAGGATTGCCATATAATAATTGATAACAATTAAATTATAAGACTGACCATATTGAATTTTAGTATGGTATTTTACTATAAGTTGAAAAAGAGAAAATGAGAAAGGAATAGACGAATCCATCAACGATCACCTGTAAATTGCACTTGTGGGTATATTAACTTTATAAATTAGTTGACGCTTTATAAAAATTATTATACTTACATATTTCACGTAGTGGAAGTTTCGTCACTTTTATAGATACTATGTACTGGAAGAATGTACAAGGAAAAACAAAATTTTGAAATAATTTTCTAAATACAAAGGAATCGGCTGTAGCCAATTACCTTAAACACAATTGTTCTGAGGCAAATAAAATTCCAAGATTTTCTCAAGATAATCCCGAATCTGAAACGCTGCACTTTGTTTTCATTTTGTTATATTCCTAATACTTGAGTTTTATTGTTAAGCGATATGAAAAGAATATTAAATATTAATTTTGCACCCAACTGTAGATCGTAAGTACGGGCAATGTATTTATTACTTTTTTATTGTATCCCTGAGACTTTCCAATAAGCCCAATGTTGTGTCAAGGTTTACGCCACCAAATTATTTTCATCGCATTATTGCGATGTTGCGATTTGATGGAAATTTTAAATTAACTTCTTTCGAAGCGAGAGCTTTCGAAGTTTTGTTAAGCTTTATTAAAATACTAGCGCAATAATAAAGTTTGAATGTAGATTAGGAAAAAAACCGTACTTATTTAAGGGCAACCGTTCTCGGGGTTATTGTAATGATTCACTGGATCATGAATATTATATTTGAACACTCAATGCCTGGACGATTTGGCCGCCTAGAAATGAAATATTTTATTTATTCAAGAACATTTTGGCCATCTATAAAATACTAATTATTCTTTTCGAATGAAACTTTTCAACAGTTCACTAATACTACTGGGGCAGATGATTTAGATGATTAGCAAAGTTCATTCCCGGCCCGCTTTACATTTACTTGTTTTAGTAAAAACAGTAAAAAATTAGTCTATTAATTAAAATAAACATATTTTAATAGCATTTCAATATAATGATGTATGTATGCGAGGGTTTTTAAGCATTTTTGTAAGGTGTTAGAAGAACTAGCATTTTTTTATACATTGTTTAATCCAATTTATTATTCTTTGGAAATTTTAAAATACTTTTGATGCATTTAAATGAGGAGAAACTAATTCATGAATGGGAAATATATAAGTTGTAATCTTATTTGTTAAACATCCACTGTCATTCCATGTCTCTTTATTGGCATGCGGTTATATGTGTTCGTACTTGCATGCATATACGTCCGTATCTGAGTGGGTGTGTTCTTCTCTTTAATTTATCACAAGACTAGATATATTTTTAATGTAAGAGTGTTAAATACAATTTTGTTTATGTTTCTAATTTATTCTTCTTAGTACATGAGCTTGTAAGTAACATATAAGTAGTCGCCAATTGTTACATTTGTTTTGTAATGTTTGCACGTATGATTTGTAGCGAGTGCCGTCGTCCATTTTTGTATTTAATTAGGGGCGTGTCCCGCATGAAAACTTGATATACACTATATGCTTGATATACTTACAATTTAAACAGTATAAATTAATTTTGCTAATTTTTATATGGTTCAATCGGACACCGACACAAAAAGAATCAGGATCAAATCTCTATATGCAATAAACCCGGTTCAATAACAGAGAAGCCGTTATTCTGTAGGTGTTTATTAAATTTAATAACCGATTTACCTCCATAAACATTTAGTTGTGAAGACAAATGTATTATCGAGTTAATTCTATTTAAGTGCATTGTTTTTGCAATATCGCTGTCAAGTTGAAATTATTTTTTACAAGTGGAAACTGAAATATATTGTAAATTTGAAAATACTGATGAAACATTTTTAAAATAATGCTACCATTAGGTTTGAACTTGGCAAGTGTTTTCTTTTTGTAGCTTTTGTTTAATTGTTAGGGTTTCTACTTCAACAGAGAAAAACGGAACCTTTATAAGATCACTAACCTGTCTCTCCGTTCGTTCATTATAGCCGTTTTTCTCAGGAATCGTTTGACACAGAAACTTAAAATTTTACATAGCAATAAAACATATTAACTCGCACATGTATCTCAATGGACACAACTTATAATTATTTATTTTGGATTAAGTACATGAAACATATTTTTTAATTCCATGTATAGGGTAATCTAGTTTTAAGGGTTTATAAGTTTGTATAATTTTAGTTATGATATCTTCAGGAATATACTGACAAATATGCAACAAATATTTCCTCGTCTCACAATGTAAACTTATGAAAAAAATATGAGGTTTTAGAAGCCCACTCAAATGTTTTAGGAAATCTATAGCTATTATCTTTTTATGAAACATGAACCACTTTTTACGCCTGTGAAAAGTATTATAAGCAATGTTTATACTGCAGAAAATTAATATTTATAAATATTTTAGTTGGTATAGTAGGTAGGTGTGTATATGCTTAAATATTTATAACTTCTCAAATGTATACGGAATCTTCGCAGTGCGAGTTTCATTCTTGCCCGACAGGTTTTTAAGTGAATATTATAATTAAATACCAATCAGTAAATGCATCAAAGTTTGAACAAAATAGAACGTAAAATGAACCAGTTTCAAAGCAAGCTTTAAGAATTCAATTTGACATGCGATTTTAACGAATTCTTTGACGGATCCCCTGTTTAATTTATACAATTTTCCTGTATATTTATGTAAAGACTTAACTAGAAGTGGAAGTCGACTGGAAGTGGCTTAAATTTTTTGATGGTATGTCAGTGGAACAATAAGTCATTACCAAAAGTAGTGATTTTTTGGGACCCATATAGACAAGGTTTTGTGAAATTTGGATTTTTATGTTATAACACTTATTTCATCACTTCCATAAAATATCAACTTGTAGATATTGTATGGAAGTAATAAAATATTAACATAAAAATCCAACTAGTAGAGTAAATACATGGAAAATTAGAAGGAAATATAAGGAGCCTGAATGTGGTTGATATGAATAGTGTGCAGTGCGCGTGTAAAAGATTTTTTTTTTTGAGAACTTGTTTGCGTATAGATTCATAAAAAAATTATATTTCACATCTTTTTATTTCAGTACTGGATACTTTGCCTTTTTAGATTTAAAAGTACTTGTCAATATAGTTAAAAAAACCGCGAAGTAGCAGAAAATTGGTTGAACGAAAATTATAAGGAAAGCTATAGTAATAAACAAAAAATGTATGACAAGCATATATCAAAACAACTTGGCGTTATTGTTTGTTATACTGTCTGATATTGATTGAGAATAAGGCGCTATATTATTAAGAATAATTTTAGCTATTCGTTCGTTTTCGGAATTTAAGTACTTGCTAGCTAATTATGAAGAAAGTTAGAAATCAGTGACAGATGTGTATCCGATTTCTTGACTTGGAAAGTTGAAAATCAGCTACTGATTCCAGTAAGTCCTATAAAACTGATTTCCAGACCGAAAAGAGCTGAAAAGGCCGCGGTCTAGGGTGACAGATTTTGACCAAAAGTCAAGTCATGGAAATCAATAAAAATGATCTAATAATATTATCTATTTTAAATAGTTACTATTTGGAATGGATAAATACATTCTAATATTACATTTTATTAACTTTAATTATGTAATAACGCTAAATTACAGTTAGTGGCTAATAAATGAGAATTTTTATTGAATTTCTCCACTTTGTGATAAGGTAATGTGGCATTTTTAAATCTGCAAATTATTTTGCGCACTTTCTCGAATATTTTTATTAAATAAAAGTACAGGTACTCTGGTTAATTTAACGTTTCCCCTCAATTTTAAATTAAATTACTATATTTTATTTAAGTTAGTATAATTCTTTAGCAATTATATTTGTTCTAAACCACGTGAACAGCAAAATATTACCATAATGTGATAAAAATATGTATAATTTTTGTTCCTTTCTATTACTTGTATTTTTTAATGCATAGTATATTAATTTCCTCTAAAGGTGTACACAAATTTGTGTAATTATATAGTTCTTACATGTCCAAGTATACGTAAAAACTTTATTACACAGTTTAATATAATGTTGTCGAATAAGAAAATCTAATAATAAGAATATTAATAAAACAAAAATATAGGAGGCAATATGTGCAACATGGTATAAAAGAGTTCTATTTTTATTGCCTATTAAATTACTGTAGCTTATCCACTTCCTGCTTTAGTATATTTGTAACGCTTATATTTTAATTATTTCACTTAGGGTTGATATTAATAAGTATCCGATTTTTGGTTGCCTAGTAAAGAATACCGTCGTAAATGGGTCTGGCGTTACAGAAATAGACTAGAATTTTTGACAAAGCTAATATTTTTAGAATAGCGAAAAGCAACACCATTCACCGATTAACAATTGAAAAAGAGACAACAATAGATTATAATTTGTAACCATAACACAACAAAAAACAATTTCTTCAAAAACATGCATATATTATTTTTCAAACACAAGTTCAGCCTCTAGATGGTTTGTGACTTTAAATATTTTATAACGATAATAATATTAAATGGCGAGCGTAACAGTCGTAGCGCGAGAGTTGAAGAGAGTACGGTGAGTGAGAAAACAAAGATCATTAAAATGAGTTTTTTCATGCGTCATGATAAGGACTCAGAAGTTCCATTTATATAAAGCATGAAATTATTTTTCTATGGCAAAATATGCACCCGAAAACAGCTCTGATGCAACGCGATCTTAACTAGGAAATGTTCTAAAAATGTTTACGAATGGACGACTCCTACCTAAAGTTTTAAATTATTATAAAACTTTAGGTAGGAGTCGTCCTAGACGAAAATTATCGCAGAGATCAAAATTTCGTTTTTTCCCTCTTTGGAGCCAAATCTTGTTTATCTCATTGGATAATACACCTTGACCGATCCTATTGTATATATGGCGTGTTGCTTCCCTAGTGTTACTGTTGTTACAACTATCTTCAAATAAAGTATTTATTAACAAAATGAACGCAGTCTAGACACGCTGTCGCGAATTTTTCAAGTTACCGCAAAACATTAATTAAATTAAATTACTAGGAAACACAGGTCCATTTATCGAGTTAGTCTACACCGCGCTGTAACCCGGCTCCACGTCGCGCGACCCAATATGAGGAGCGCGCTGCGAAGGTTTCGTACACACTTAGGCACATATGAATATTTAAGGCTATGTAATGTTTCTACTAAAATAGTTACAAATATTAAGGGCATTTTTCACCCCGCAAATATTTCGATGTTTTATAAACGTAAAAACATCTGAATGGATCAAATGATTTATAATTACCACTTTAGTTGTCTGGTAAATATTAGGTAAACCCTTAATAAAGAGTTTCTTATAACTTTGACTTCAGCAACTTGTTTTTTTTAATATTATAAAAATATTTCTGGAACTATCTCCTATAAAATTGAAACAAAATATTTTGGTTTTTTAATATTCGCTCTTTCAGTACAAAACATCAAGTATTTCATTTGCCGGCTCTACGGTTTTAATACGAATATTTTTGTATGTTAACTAGAAAATAATTGTAAATAGAAAAACTCTTTAAAATATGAAACAAAATTTAGAAGATAACTTCCATATTAAAACGAGCCAATATATTAAATGAACCATATTTTTAAATCAAAAATTGGCCACAAGTTTCAAATATAACTCACATAATACTGATCTATAATAAATTTATATAACAGAAAATCTCAAAAGGCCATCTTTTATTATTCCTTCCATAAAAAAATATTAAAGAAAACAATATCTTAATGTCGGTAGACAGAAGGACTTCTAAGAGCCCTTACTAAGTTTATTTTTTTTCCTGTTGAGGTAAGGTACTAAAAGTGCCATATTGACTACTGATCACTGGCTATAGACAGAAAGAAGAGAAGAGAGGGAAATAGAGAGAAAAAGAGAGATTACTTTGGTACGTCACTTATTTAAGTGTGGGATAGAGGAATGAATAACAAGATTCTAGTCGCATAGTGTTCAGTAGTAAGTGACATCAGATTGTTGGCATTATTTTTTCGAATGATAACTTAATAAAATTGACATAAAGTCCGAAAAAAATTAAAGTCCCTTCCTGTTAAAATAACCTAAATAAATATCCTAATGGTAATTTGTAGTTTTTATATCTTATTGCGACTTCCTTGCATAACAATCGAAACCTTTCTCCTTCCATCCAGTGTTAAAGACATCCCTTGTTCTCATGCGCCTTATCCAGTTCTCTAAAATTTATTGCGTTCGTGTTTACAAAACGGACAATGGATGTTAACTACAAAAGTGGTGATGTACCCGCCTCGCTCTGTAAATTAGGATTTACACGACCGCCACAATATGTTGTTCCATTCCTGCCTCCTAGTTTTTGAAAGCGGCTACCAACTTATCTCATTAATAAGCATCCGCTGTTTGCGCTGCCGCCGAGGATGTTAATATCTTCGACGTGCAAACAGCCAGTCGCAACGAGCTGCTTCTAGGTGGATTATTGTAAAAAACGGGCTAACAGATAGTCAGGGTTGGTTTTGAATAATTGTTATATTGCGAGTGAGTGTTTTTATTTTTATACATTTTTTTTGACGTTTGAGTGGGCGCAAGTATAACGATATTATTTTATACTGGTGGTAGGAAACATAGAATATGAGTATTGTTTGAAATCTGTGTACATATGAAGGGTGGTATTTGGAAGACGTTTTATATTATTGAAGACAATGAATATATCTTCATTGACAAGCAAGAGGTATTAATTACTCACTATTAGGATACTTTTTCTAAATGAAAAGATGTTTGTTTTTCAACAGAAAAGGAGGTGAATATATTTATTCATGTTTCAGGCTCTCTTTCACTAATACAAAGTAAGCAGTGATGATAGAACACCTTGATTCATAAACTTATATTAATTTAAGTTGTTTGTTTAAACTTTTTTATTAAGTTACCTTGATTCATAAACTAGACAAAATAATTTTGGAATACGTGCATGCTCAAATTATATTTCATACAGTACCTAGAACAACCATTTGCCACTTAAAGCAAATTACACTATTAAATTCTCACTAGTTTTTTTTTCATTTTTCATTAATTTTTTTGTAAAACTAAAAACATGACGAACATAGTTTTGTCTTTTTTTTGCTTCACTCAACTTTGAACGCTTTGTCTAAATACTTAGCTTTTATGTTTTTAATTAAATTTTTTAAAATTTATTTTCGAAATGCCCTAAATTCATGAAAGTACACTTTTCATTTTGACTAAGTTTCTATATTGTAATGGTTAATTTTTGGTGCTAAATTCATTTAGAAGCAAAAATTTAGAGATAAGTTGGATTCAAGTGTTCAAGCAATGCAGTGACTGAAACAAAAGATCGCCCAAAAGGCTAATTATGATAGCATTATGGTGCTATGCTGGTGTTATTCACTAGAGGTTCATCTGATCTAGTATAATGATTATGATGCTATATTAGTATCATAAATTAAAACTAATCACATGACAATTTTGTGATGATACAACTGAGACTCTATTTTATTACTACTGACAATGTGTGAACTCACACGTCATAATACACTGTCTGAAATTTGCAAATGCCGCAAACTAGAAATTCACCTCTCGTACTCACTGGACTTCACCTTAATTTTCACTTATTTAAATTTTTTAGAATATTTTAAAGAATAAATATTCACTTTACATAGAAACAACTTTAAAAGTACTCGACATCGATTTCATAGGTCTAAGAGATAATTGGGGTGACTAATAAATGTTTAATGCGAAATTACATTCTAATGTCAATAATGGTAATCCAGTAGGAAATCACAAAGTTAAAGAGTCTGTCGGTTGAAAATGCACTTGAAGGCTGAAAACTGTCAATAACAGATTGCACATTTGCCGACACATACGCATGATTCACAATTTATTAGTCATCCTAATATAAATAACTTATAAAACAGGCCGAATTTTAGACATAGAGTTATGTAATAGAAATTGTTCAAATATTATTGTTTTTTTTCTCCAATGACTAGCTTTAGATAGGCAAACGTGGTTAATCTTATCTGTGATTGGTATCTACTGAGATAATTCCATTTACTGCTTCTACTTTCCTTTTTTTTGGTTGACTACTGTATAACTTGATTCGTTTTCTTTTGTGCTGAGATAATTGAGTAAAAAGCAATGAACGTTTCAATTAAGAAAATGCTTTCGGATAGAAGAGATAAAAAGGCGATATTACATCTAATCTTACGTCCTCTTATCTTGCACATTACATTTAAGAAAAAATATGAAGCTGATCTTTTTGGTAATTACTTGATGTCTGAGGTTTTCAAATATTACGTTAGGGCTTGTTTTTAATAGTACGATATTTAATATGCAACATTCAAGTCATATTGTTTGTTAGTTCTATGCCGAATTGATTATAACGTTTGCATCAAAGAATATAAAAATATTTCCATAAATCTGCATCTTCTTACTTTATTTATTTAAAGTCGTGTAAGTGGTAAAGAATATCGAGTGACGGGGGCTTATGTAGCAATACGGTTTTATCCTTATTTATTACACCATTTTTACAGTTCTATACCTCAATAGAAAATAAAAATGGAACATTTACTTATCATTGAAGTGTCCGTCGATCAGTATGTCTTTCATAGCCGTTCTTCTCAAAAACATACAGAGCATTAAACGTATTTATATTGAAATGTTAGAGGTGTAGTTAATATTCGAAATATTTATCATTTTGTTTGGCCGGGTATTTTTTCAAAAGGCCAGTTGTAAGGATCTCGAAAATATTTTTTTCGACGAGGATTTTCAGAAATATGTTGAAAAATATGCCAGAAATTTTATTCTTTCCTTCTTTGTGCAACTATTGAATTTTCCATTAAAATATTTTTGATGCTCATTTACAATTCATAGAAAAATTATAGTGATAATTCTAGAACCTGTAGTATACAGTAGGCAATATATTTACATGCATGAGAAATAATTATATTAGTAATTGTCAATAATTTATTAGAAAAACAAGTGAAAGTTGAAATCTTTAAATGAAGACATTAGGTCTTCATTTAAAGGTTTACACTTTCGTATGTACCTACGAGTGTACGAAACCCTCCTGTGAGTTCTACTCGCATGTGACAGATATTGAGCAAAAGTTGCTACATCATGGGAAATTCATTTCAATACTACTAGCTTATATTTAATTTGTTTCAAATATGACTCACATGCTGCTGTGTATTAGTAATATATTCTTTTGGATGCCATGACTTCGACGTATGTACTCCTAAATAGGGATTTGTTCTGAGACGGACACTATAGATTACTACAATTCTCACTTTTTGGTTTTCGAGAGCGGCACTTAACTTTTATTATTAACATGAGTTAGGTATTTGCATTCTTATCTCAGATTTTAATATATTTTAAGTTCAAACAAGCAATAACCCCGAGCTACTTTAATGCGGACTAGGTTTAAAATGGCGGGCCTATTTTAAAACTACCTCGTATCCGGTTACATTGAAATGCTCTTTTTATTATATCGAGTGAGTAATCTATTGGATTTTGGGGAGACAAATGGAAAATATACATGATATCTGAAAGGCAATAACGAGTGGGATGAGTAGTATTTATTTATTGACAGTCTCACAAAGCAAGTCACAATCACGTAAATATATAATAAAAAAAACAAAGTACACAACTAGACTATAACTCTAATTATGTATGCACAACATGGTTAGAGTATTTATGTATACATTTTCAAGGGTTACTTGTGCTAATAGTAATGATTATGAGTGAGAGTATATGATTTCAATGTGAGTAGAATATGAAGAATAGAATAGAAGAGAGAGATAGAAATCTTCCATACCGTATCCCGAAAAAGAAAAGATTTTTTGGGATATCAGGGTATCCTACTAGAAGTAGTTCCTCCATCGATGCTTATTCTATCGTGGTGAAGATGTGACCATATTGCACTTAGAATACGGAGAATGGAACTCCTCAACGGCTAATATTTGATCACTGGCGGCTACTATCGTCGTTTCTTTTCTGTTTGTTGTTGATAACCAACTTTAGACAAAGAGGAAATTATCTAGATGTAAACAAGCCTTCTTCGTGGCTTTTAATGTTATATAATATTCTAATGAAAAAATAAATGAATGTTAATTATAATGTGACGATTAATATTATTATTCACTTAAAATTCTACAATAAAATATTTTTTAAAACACTGACTATAAAAAAGAAGGTACCAAAAAGTAAAAAAAATAATTAACTCAAAATAGGTATTTACTTATTCACAATAAATAACTAAGTTACTTATTTTTGAAGCTGGTGCCGGCACCGCCGATCAACTTAAACAAATGTAAAATTTTACATCAAAAATACGCCGTCCATGAATCTATTTCGTATTGTTAGTGTACTAAAAGTTAAGGTTTTAAATGTAAATTACAAATTAAATTATATTTTAAATTTAAAACCTCAATTTCGTCCTATAATTAAGCTACTGTAAATCTATCAGACCGCTAGAAGAATATTCAAGAAAGTTTTGTTACTTTCTTTTAAATGTGGTATAATATTTCAGTCATTTGAGAGCTATGATTATAATTCATATTCATATAGTTTTGCATGCACGTGTATATATTCGCAAGGAATTATATAAGCAACATTTCAAAGTATTATTTTGTTTCTTTTATTTATTTCGATGTCGTATTAAGAAGAACGTTCTTTTAACTTCATTTGGCAGATGTTTCTACTGCACAACAAGTCTTTATAGCTGCCCAAACTTTTCTTTTCAACTTTCGTGGCTCAAATTTTCCATTTAATTTAAATTTATTCTATTTGCGCAGTTATAGGGATAAAAAGCAGGATACATTTTTTGTTTAAAGGCTTTTGCTTGCTAATTAGAATAGTTTTCTTGC
Organism: Druceiella hillmani; assembly: GCA_039881145.1. Lineage (NCBI taxonomy): Eukaryota > Metazoa > Arthropoda > Insecta > Lepidoptera > Hepialidae > Druceiella > Druceiella hillmani. The sequence continues at coordinate 8,498,709 of JAYKKI010000043.1, forward strand.
ATTTGTTTTGCTTCTTGTTTTGATTGAATTGTCTTTCTATTGTTTTGTTCGATTCAATAGTAATTCGAAAGTGGAACAGTGGCGTAAAAATGACGATTCCTCAAACATTCACAACCAAAGTTTATGTGAATTAATTTTATATTAGAACCGGATAAATTATTATGCTGGTAAATGATTTCCATTGGATTTAAAAAGAGTATAAAATTGATTATTTATATTCACTTTCAACGGAATTTAAAATTTTAAAATCTTGCCTTATGACTCAGTCAAAATTATTTGTGAATAATAATATGATTAATGACTAACTAAAAGATTCCAAATATCGTTCAGCGATTACACCTCAAGTAAATTAATGAAATAAGCCAATTATCAATTTATATTTGTGGTAGGTTGACAAAAACTAAATACATAATTTATTCCTTTGAACAAAAATGAAAGATAAAGACATGGAGAGACATATGTTTATATCCTGCTTTGCATATATTACTATCACAATACGTCGAAAATATAATCTTTATATAACAAGTCACTTTCCATAGTACCACTGTTTAGAGTTATTTGTTAGTTTCGTTATGCCCTGCATAGAGAAACTAACAAAATAAACATAGCGGAGTGAGGGAAACAAGAGAAAATAAAGGAATGCAGATGATAAGAAATACAGAGGCTGTAACCCTATGCACAGTCGAGATGAGGTACGGGCGTTCCTCGCTCATACGTGGAATAATTTGTTTACACTCTTACTAATGAGTTTATTCTCGGCGTGAAAATATTATAGGGTGCGTATAGATATTTATATTATTTAATAAGGAAATAAATAATTTATTTTATGTTTACGATTTTTTTAAAGAGATGTTAGTTATCAATTCGATTTATTACTTTATCCTTCCTAGAAAATTTTAAAGAAAATTTACAAAAACGAAAATATTGGGACTACGATTTCAACTTATATGGCTGATATTTATACGAGTTTGATGGTATTTAGGACAAAATGAAGTCATTTTATTAATAAACATGTGCCTTTTCAAATTTTTTAAGTAAATTCGTGACCTTGGGTACAAATTGTACAATTTTGTTAAATATTGTGTAATTTTGTTAAATATTATGGGGAGAAGCGTAGAGAAGAATAATATTAAGTGGAAATGCACTTAACTGAATATTCATATACCTAAGGTATCGCTTAAACATAACAAAAAATAGTAAACGAAAACCTGTTTTTTTCTAAAACGTTTGTGCGATGACGTCTTACTTGTGCAAGTAGTTAAAAAATATTGCCCTTAGTTCTTACGTATGGAGTATATCAATTTTCTTCTTTATGTTTACTATTAATTATGATCATCATTTGTATTATTTATAAGTTTTAAACTTTTGTGGAAAAAAGTTATAACTCTAGAAGTTGTAAGGCGGGGCATACGAAGAGATGAACCGATGTGACGAAATTATATGAGTTCTTTACTTCAATACAAAACTCTAAAAACGATCTAATAATATCTACATATAATTTATATCATATAATACGTGGTAACTTATATAACGAATATTTAAATAAGGTAATGATTATAAATATGATTCAATAGGGTTCCCGATCGTGTTAAAATACAAGGAATTAAGTGCACAATCTAGATTTGCGCGACTAGTGTTTGCGCTGTTACACGTATGTATATATATATATATATATATATATATATATACATATATATATATATACATATATATTTATAAATATATATATATATCTATATATATATATATATAGTACCAGGTGACGCTCTCGCGTTCACCTTCGCATTCGCGTTCGCCCCGCGTTCGCCTTCCACTACATCTTCTTATTCCCCTTCTCCACTTCTCATCTTCACCTCCCCCTCCCCTTCGCCTCCCCCTTCACACCCTCACCACTTTCCCGTCCCCTTCCGTTCCGCTCCCCTTCCCCTTCTCTTCCCTTTCCTCTTCACCTTCCCTTCCGCTCCCCCTTCCCCTTCCCTTCCACTCCCCTTCCCCTTCCTTTTCGCTCCCCATTCCTCTTCCCTTCCGCTCCTCCTTGCACGTCCCTTCCGGTCACGGTTGTGTTTCATTATTACATGCTTAAACCGTCCATTGTATTTAAATTACAGTAGTTTAATTGACATAATAAATATTGCTACATTCTTAATACAATAGTAAGAGATATGCCATTATTTTTCGTCTCCTTCAATGTACAATTAATTCAGTTTTGTTAAACAATAATATGCCTTTCACAATCCTTACGTGCTATTTGACATAAGTGTCAATAAACATCATAATTGGTTCAGGTTTATTTATTAAAAGGATTACTATACCTAAATTTATTACGCTAAAGTTTACACAGTAGATGGTAATAGGTAAACTGTAGAAATCATGATAAACCCTTTTGCGTAAATTAGGACCTACACAACGTTTCAAATATTGTACGAGTGTATTGTACAGCTCCTGGTTTGTTAGCTTTTGAAAGCGGTTCCGAACTTATCTCATCAATAGAGTCCACTTTTAGTGCTGTCCTTTATTTGTGCTACCGGTTTTAATACCTTCGACGTGCAAACAGTCAGTCACCGCAAGCTGCCTGGAGATGGGTTATTTTAAATGCGGACCGTTGGCTGCCTGTGTTTAGTAAGTGTTTGTGTTAGTTTTATTTTGTTCCAGTTTGAGAGGACAATGGAGTGCCGGTTAATGGAGTGTATTAATCCTTATTTAGGGTAATGGCTTCCTTTAGAGTTCAATATTGTGTTTGAATTGAAGTATTTAAAGCGGCATATTTTGATGACATTTTGATTTAAGAGAACTATCTGAAAAAAGATATTTATTTTAGTATGTGGGACATATTTAAAATAACGTTGTATGTAATCGTAAATAGTCTTTTACACAATGTTATCAAAATTCCCTTTACAAAATAGAAACGTGATTTTATTTAAAAAATATATTATTAATAATATATTTATTAAGTTATTTAAGTTATCTTGTGTCATTTTTAGACAAGCTTCAACAATGAACTAAATTTTTAGGGTTCCGTAACTTGAAAGGCAAAAACCGTTTTAATATAGAATTACTCACGTTTTTATATGTCCTGCTATCGTAGCTTCGTAACTGTTTTAAGTAAAAAGATGAAATTTGCCACTGTAATACAGATTACTGATCTATATAATTGTCAGCAGTAAAAATCTAAAAACTATGATATTTTTCTGAGAATTATGAGTGGTGCCAAATTGATACGTAAAGAAGTGTTTGCAAGTCATTAGGATTCCAAAGCTATTAATTTCAAAATTAAACATAAAATCGTTCTATAGATATTACTGATATATTATTCGCCTCGCGCGGAATAAAGACCGCCATTCCACAACCACGCAGATATCTCGCCAATTTTTGGAATTGGCGAGTATGGTTTAGTTGCTTACGCAAACTCAACCTTGCATATGTAAGCCGAATCGACGGAGTCAATTTTTAATTTTTAAATAAACAAATACAACAATATTTTTGCTAAAATCAGTTAAATGGTCTGAATTTACCGTCTCTTTTTATATCTTAATTTAACTGTGTGTTACGACAAAGTAATAAGGTGGGTTAAGTCAGATATAATAATAATTATATGGTGTACTTCTGGTACTTCCAAATTAATTAGACTTTACCGAGGTTAGATACGCAATTTTTTTTTAAATATGAGTACGTTTATATGATAAATCATGTACGTAAACACTATTATTCTAAATAGTATTAAAGTTTTGTTCTAATACTAAAATGGAACTCACCAATTATTTCACAATATTTTTCACATACCTACGTAAATGATAATATTTAATATATTTGGCGTTAATTTTGTAGAAATTCATTATTCACAATTAAATGAAGCTACGTGATGTAGTATTATTTCTACTATCTTTAATTTCTTTTCCACGACCTAGGTTTCGTTGTATTATAACATCTTCAGGTGGGATATTAGCAAAAATCTTTGCTCTTAGTTTTATAAAACACTACTTAGTAGTGTTTTATAAAACTAAACCAAAATATTAAATTGTTTTCTGTATCCCCTTGCCAGTTCCTAATATTTACAGTATTTATATAAGTTATTTATAATTCTGATTGGTAATTCTCTATGGTAATTCTCTGTGTCTATCTTTGCTAATATCCCACCTGAAGATGTTGTAATACCTAACGAAACCTAGGTCGTGGTTAAAGAAAGTAGAAATAATGCTACATCACGTAGTTTCATTTAATTGCGAATTCTCTATGTATTATAATAAATGTTAATTAACTTTAAATTTGATAAGTTTAAAAGAACATAAATCCTTGAAGACATTGATTAATTCGCTGTGGTGAGGCATACGGCCATTGGCGGCCTAGCATACCGCGGAATCCGGGTTCGATTCCCGCCGTTCTCTGAGCGGGGCTGGACTGTTGTTTTGGTTGGCTGTAAGAGATTACCTTCGTGGCAATAAGTTCGCCACTTCTATCAATTGGACACATTAAAGGAGATAAATAAATAAATTCGGATTATCAACACTTCGTCAAATAAATTAAAAATATTAAAAGAAGAGATAATTCGAAAAATAATTTAATCGGGTTCAAATTCAATAAATAGTATCAATGGTAGAGTGAGGTGTGTTCATCAAACTATCTTTGTTAATACAAACCTGAGTAATGTTTAATTAATTTTAATACCATTGGTTAGCGTAACAAAATGTAATGCTGTATTAGAAACTGTATCTATGTTTTTGAGCTTGCAAAGACTTGTAATAGTAAAAGTAAGTCCTACTCCTGTGCAGAAAGCAATTGTTTTCTAATCATTGTTAACAAGTGATAAAGGACATTAATCATGAAATTGATAGTATGTTTTTGGCAATAAGAATAAAGAAAACTTAATTTCCTTTAATTTCATAAAATATTACTACTGCGAATTTAATTGTGAATGTAAGGATGTAAGTAGGAAAAGATCTGAACAGCGGAAGAAATCGAATTGAGAAACTGAAATATTGGTAAAACAAGTATGGACAACTATTTTCATTTCAACATATTTATTCGCTGAAGCCATAATGTATGCAGCGTTGACTGCATATTAAAGCAATATTGTGCGAGCTATCGCTTGAGCAACCGTGGCATCCAATTCATTGCGCTCGATCCGAGGAATTCTGTGATAGTTCGAAATTGCACATGATGATTGTATTTTTGTGACACCTCTGTTCACAATAAATTTATTTTAACTTTAGAGTATTCCATCTACTTGTAGATAGTACTATGTATAAGGGTAAATAGTTATTTCCATTTCTTATTTATTTTCATATCAAAACTTCCATGTGCTTACCAATCGACACAAGTAATCATCAATATGCAATTCATGCTAATAAAAACTTAAAAAAGAGTTAAAGTGAACTTACAGTTTACATAATTTACATGCAAATTCATGACGCGCTGAGTTCATGACGCGGGAGGTGTACTGAGGAAGAGGAAAAAAATCCAGAGTCTATTATTTTACATTATACCTCAATAAAAAGTGAAGAGGACCTAAAAATTACATAAATTTTAAACCTTTTTTGAAGGTGTCGTTATCAAAACATCATCGATAAAAAAAAAGTTTCCCGCAATTACATTGAAATTTATAAACGAAAATTTTGCGTATATGGACAAGTTAAATTATATACAATTAATATCATTTTTCGAAATTATTATTTTCGTGTCTACCCGCTTGCCGGCCCCTATTATTTTTTGTGTCTACCCGCTTGCCGGCCCCTATTATTTTTTGTGTCTACCCGCTTGCCGGCCCCTATTATTTTTTGTGTCTACCCGCTTGCCGGCCCCTATTATTTTTTGTGTCTACCCGCTTGCCGAAAGCAGAAATGGGTAAAGGGATAGACAAAATAAAATTAGAAAGTTTCCTCGTTAAATAAAACCTACATATGGTTGGATATAGAATCGACGAAAAAAAATATATTTTAATATTTTCTTAGATATTCTATCCTAGCCGAAGGAATAATATTGTGATGGGCAATTGAATCATATCGAAGGTTTAATTTTAGTTTGTTTTTGAGGCTTGTTGTATGTTATATTATTATTTAGAAAATTTTGAATTAGATGAAGTTGAGTCATTTGGATGTTTACATTTTTCCTATGTATTCATGTAACTCTTTTTATTATTTTAATTATTAAATACACATTATTTTACATCAAACAAACATTTGTCACTTTCAGTATCATATTTGCTTATTATACTTTCTAGCTGACCCGGCGAACTTCGTACTGCCTTAGAATCAATGAATATTGTTTTAACTTATTAACTGAATTAAATTCAGTTTTTTATTAAGATTAAATAAATACTCAAAAGAATTAAGTTCAATAAATGTATAAAAATCAAAACTAAAAGTATTTTAATTACATTGAAATAAATGTAATTCACGAGACAGCAAAGCAATTGAAATTGTCACAATTGTCTTGTTGATTTTGAAAACAATTGTCTTGCTGAAAAGTATTTTATCAGTTTTAATTTTTTTTTTAATTTTATTGAATTAGACTTTTAGTAATACAATTTCTGACAATAAAATTTAACGTCTTTATATAATATTGAGTCACCGCCGAAAATATGTTGGAAAACTTTGGAGGAGAGAAATAACTTACATTTGGTTTTATCTCAGTCAAAAAACAAAGCTAATTTCAAATGTTTTCTAAACTCATTTCGAATATTTCATTGTCAAATGTTCAATTAATTTATTTTTGAATGGCCATTGATCAACGTTCCACGATGATTTTATGAAGCTACTTTTCCAAAATATCGTCCGTAATAATTTTTATAATATAGCAGCCAGTACAGGTGAGGGCAAAATCTGAGTGTAAGGTTGATATATGTATGAAATGATTAATAGTAATAATAATTTATTTAATAGGTTGGTTCACTCTTGTGTTATTTTTATTGCACTCACTCTATTTAACTCACTTTCGTTGTCTCTGGCCTATTTAGCATGGCTAACTCTAGACTAGAATCCTTTGTGTATTCTTCAAGAAAACTATTGAAAAATTTTATTTTCAAGAATATTTAAATGTAAATAACCAAAAACACTTTTAATTTGCAATTATTGGTGAAATTTATTTGTACACTTTTATTTTTTAGTATATCTATTTCAATTTAATGCAATCAATTTGGCGAATTGTTGTTTACATAATATATGTGCTAATATCTTATAAAGCATTTATAAAAAAATTAAATGACTATTATTAGAATTTCGATAAAGAATTACAGGCAATGAACTAGTCTCGAGTCGATCGTGATCGTGACTCTCGAGAATGATCGAGGGTAATTAAAACATATGTTCAGGATGCAAATAATGTAAGAGATGAACAGGAATGAAATCGATATTTTAAAATATCTAATAAAATATTGACTCAAAATGATGGAAAACAAAGAATTGAAAGAAATTGGAAGATTTGAAATATTTTAGTCCATGGTTTAAAAACATGTGCCGTGGAGTAAAAGATGATCTGAAAATATATCGTTTATTTGCTGGAAAATTCAAATCTCGACCTTATGTTGTTGTTCGATGTTATTCAATCTGCAGTTAACTAATGTGGTATTAGATCTACTTTTATTTCTCAATGTAAAAAACCACTCATCTTCAGTTGTCAATACTACTTATTACCTTCTATTTGACGATAATTGAAAACTCGTCTCATGTGTCAATAACTAATCTGATAGCTGGTTGCTCCAACTTGATATCGACCCAATATTACAATCGAGTCTGATTAATAAGCTATATTTTAATGTAAGCAAATGTGTTGGACGAGTGTAGCCTCGAGAGGGTTTCATCTGTGAGGGATCTCGGTGTGATCAGGGATAAACATCTTATATTTCACAGACATGTCTTCGAAATTTGCCAGAAAGGTTATAATATACTATCAGTTGTCACACAACATGCATTTGATTTTCATGGTATCGAATGAATCGATATTTTATTTATTTTTTGAGTCTAAAGGCTGCTACACACACAATACCACAAGAAATGAGGGTCTATTCAATAACTTAGAGTGTGTGTTATGTTTCGTTTAAAAATCGGAAATAAATAGTATAATAGAGACGTCTTATCAAACTTGCAAATATTAATATTGATTGAACAAGAAATTCCTTTCAAAGTTTACGAAAACAAAAGGAGGTAACCTATTTTAAATACAAATATTACAGAAGCGGGAACAAAATTTAGTATGTGTTATTTAATCCGATTGTAACGGGAATTTATATTGATAAATTCAGGGTGCACGAACAGCTATGTTATGTCAACTATTAAATTGTATGCAATCAAGTTGCAAGATATTAGATTTTTTACTAAATTTAATTTTTTTATTAATTGTGATACTCTGCCTTGTGGTGTGGTTAGTTGCAAAAACATGATGTTGTTTTGTTTCATAAGGATATCAAATTAAATAAGCTTCGAGGGCGAGCGATAGGTTCAATGTCACGTTGTAAATATTTTGCAGAAAACTGCTTATAGTTTGCTTTTTATGTTTGAAAATTGATGTAAGTTAAAATTTCTAATGTACGAGGAAAAATAAACCATTAAACGGAACTTATTTATTAATTTCACACTAAATATAAACTTTATTAAAATATAACTTTAATCGTACAATTACAAAACGTAATTGTATGATTAAAGTTAACGTAATTGTAAGAAACGTAATTGTAAATTAAACAATTCTAAAATTCTACATTATCAAAATCAGCACGCATTTTAGTTCAATTTAAAGTCTAGGACTTACTTCCCTATGAACTATAAAATGAATAAAATTGTGCTCATGTAGGTTGTAAAACTCATCGTTTATAAAATTAATCTTTTTTTTGAATTTTTTGATAAACTTATATAAAATAAATTATTCCCACGATGCCATGCACATGAAATTCAGTTTTGATAATTAGTGTCTATGTAAACCACGAACCCTGAAACTATACTGAACAAATGGCAATCGACAATTAATTGTCATTGCTCTCAGATGAAAAGGGTGACAAAAGTTTTTTCAGTATGTAAAGCCATTCATGGATCCAGCGATTTAAGGATTGTACTAAGGAATGACATTTATTAGTACAATCAATTTATCACCGTTTCCACATGAGAGCAATGACAACTAAAATGATCTAGTGGTAATGAGCTAGTTGATATATACTCCCGTTGAGCTATTTATGTTCCATTTGAAAATGAACTTTCACTTTTATCATTCATCAAAAAGATGAAAGTATTGTATTCGCGTCCAGCAGGAGGTTTAAAAATATTAAGAAAGGAATTTGTCCTAGAACATAATCTGCACGTAAATATAATTATACTCTTTGTGCCAAAAACTTATCCAAGTTAAACGGAAGGTTGGATTACCTTTTGACTATTTTTTTAACAGTGCTTTGTTACACTTAATAACAATATACTTCACTGATATACTGAAAACCTTACCATTTTTTTAAAATACGATCTAAATATTTGTGTTCCACAGAAACTTGAGAAAAACTTATTGAATTCGAAGTGGATAAATTTCAAGTTCTTTGTTTTATTACTTACGAGTATGTTATACTTATTTGTTTTACATTAAAAGCGGTAAAAAAATTTCGGGGATCTGGCCAAATGTGACATATTACTTACTCTATACTCATATATCACTCACAGATTTCTTTGTGCATGAAGGTTACCTTTACAATAGTTGTGTTCTTTAATTTGGTGGCTGCTCGGGATTTAGTTATGTTAATAAATTAACTAGTATTTAAAAAGGATCATTTTAATTTGAAAGATACAGTCTGAAATAATCAAGTAAGCTAAAATTTCCTGTGATTTTATATTCCTTTATGTTGCGTTTATCTAATAGAATGGTGTAATTATCTTTTCGTTATAATAGAATGGTGTACTTATCTACCGTATCGTTGTAGTCACAGTGCTTTGTTGGGGACGAGGAGAACATGCACGCTTTGGCGATACTTTAATGTATACAATTGATACATATGGCGTATTTATTGTTATGAAAGTTATCTTTTACAGCCAATCGAAACACCAGTCCAGCCCAACTCCATGAACGGCCAGCAATCTCACCTGAGTCACCTAGATATACCGTATCATTAAAAGCAGTATGCCTTATCAACCCTACTCATATCATTAAAAGCAGTATGCCTTATCAACCATACTCATACCCTCATATGTTAGATATCAATTTAAATTTACTCATTAGTTTTACTTTAAGTTCTATGAAATTTATATTATTTTTAAATGTGGACGAATAAAGCTCAATTCAATATTAGTTTATAATATCGTATTGAATAAATATAATAGTGTACAAGTATTATTATATGGATAGGTCAAATGTAAGATATAAGAATCGTACTTTGTTCATTTACTTTTAGAGACGTGAAATATATTTCTAATAGCAAATTATAAACCAAAATTAAAATATTATCAATATTACAAATAAATATATGTGTTATAGTGTGGAGTGTGGAGTGAGTGGATTAGAATTAAGGACAGCCTCTATCTGCAATAAAACGTTTCGAACACCTTATAAGTTAAGTTAGTATTATATATAATGCGTTTCATATGACATTTTGTTAATTTTACACTCGCCTCCAATAAACCACTTATTACCGAGGCATCAGGGGGAATAAAATACATTTAATGCCTCATTCTAAAGCGAAAGTATTTACTGCTGAACTAGAGGAATTAAGGATTCTGCCTAATTCATTATTTTGCTCTTATGAAATTATATCCGTCGCAATGGGTAGCCCGAAGTTAACCGCAACGTGATGTAAAACTGATCTCTGTAAACACATTATAAACGCAACTCAAGTAAGATCGTTGACCAATTCCAAATGTACAGCTTTTGTCAGGACGCATGTAAATAAACTAAGATAACTTTTTGAGATTTCAATGCCACGTTACTTTTGATGGACGGTGATAACTGGAAATTGAATTAAGTGTTAATGAACTATATTAAGGCGAATTTGAATTTGATGTTTAGTTAAGTTTTAATTTGTTTATGATTATTACTAAATGTTTTTATGTAAAACAAGAATTTAATAATTCTATGTGTGTTCGAATATTTTTCCATATTGAAAATTAGTTTATTATTTGATTATTTGTATTGGATGAATTTTTTCTTGTAATTTTTTTAATTCTTTACACCGAAGTTTCATATTCATAATTTCAGTATTTTTTTTCTCAAAATTACGAAATCTTTCTTATCCTTAAATTATAAATAAACTGTAAATCTAACATCATACAAGCGTTTAGTATTGGTAATGATATATTTTTCACATATAACATGCATATGTGTAATAGAAATATTGGAATCACGTAATTTTTCAATCTCCCAAAAATGGTGGAGTATTACTCATTTTTTTTATTAAAATTGCACTCTCCATCAAGTTTAATCGAAATCAACAAAGAGGAAAAATTATGAATTTTACCTATCACTATCAGTCACTGAACGCGTCAGTATATAGCAATTTGCCGAAGAAATAGCATGTTTCAAGGTAAAAGTCCAGTTATTGGTGGGTCCAGGTGTATCAAGAATAAAATTTAAACTATCATATGGAGAAAACAAAATATTTAAAATTTCAAAATATTCGAATCGTTAATCTGAAAATGAAAAAACCCGGATTATTTTTCGCAATATTTTATAAATGCCATTTCTATGGAACTCTTTAAATAAGCAAGTTGGAACATAGTGATGGTATCTCGTTGTATTATCTATACACATAACATATTAAACTATGAAATTTTCATACTCGATAACATCGTCAAAAAAAGCCTGGTAAAACTCTAAAAAGAGTAAAAAGTCATCCATTTTGACAACAACAGAACAAATATCGATTTCAGTCAACTTTTCATTTTTAACTTATTTAATCGATTATAAAAACACTTCGCTACAATTGAAAAAAGGTAATCGATATTGATTATATTTAGTAATCGTTTCTAGTGATCGTTAAATTTTTATTATTATTTTCTGTTCTTAATAAAAACATTTGAAATATTAAAAACAAAATATAAAAAAGAGTTTTTATTTAATTTCTGGTTAGAAATTATAAATAATTTTTTTCTTTCTCCTGATTTTCAATCGCATAATTATTTACTTTTCATATTTTAAAATTCCAAACAAATATATTCCATTTCTATAATGTTAGGTCTACTTTCTTACGTTTCCTCTATGTATTAATAATATTGAGATAATTAGATTTAAATTTTTAAGATTTTGCCAGTGTTTTTGTATTAAACTCTGTGTTAAATTGTTGAAATTAAAGGGGACTAACATTACAACAATAACTTTTTTTCGTTAATAATACTATATAATTGGAGTGAAAGTTGAACACTTACTTACTAAAATATTTTTTTTTCTTTTTAAGATTGCCTGCATATTTTTTTTTGAAGTAAGAAGAAATTGAATTTCTGACAAGTACAGGAGTGTGCATTTGCACGTGTACACGCGTGCGTAAATGTGTGTGTGCAATTTAATTTAATTTTATAATCGTTCCTATTAGGATTCCATTATATGCATTTAAACTATTTTCTTAATGTTACTTCATTCTTCTCTACGCATTAATTCACAATTTATTATATCTTTTAAAATCAAACGCTCTTTTGTTACATATTTTCTTTTATAATAATGTGATTATAATTTAAATTGTAATACAAAATTGCTGCTTTAATATTCAACTATCATTTCCAAAATATAAGTCATAATTTTTCTTCTCCATTTATGCTTCAGCTCAAATGCGGCATTAAGTAAAGAATTCGAGCATTTAAACAATTTCAGGTTGACTCAGAGTATAGTATAAATTACTCTTAACATACTGAATGAACGATTGAATTGCGATCTGTAGCCAAAAAGATCTTGTGTCTGTCATTAAATCACTTTAATGGGTTTCTAAATTATGGCGTTTAAAAATAAAATGCCTTTAAAGAAGCAAGCGTACGATAAAAAAAGGAAAGGGAAAATTCGGAGGACATATTTGAAATTTTAGAAGATAAAACCTTTATACTTGACAAGCAAACAGAAATGTTAAAAGATATTAATTTAATCGCATCTAATACATTTAACCATAAAATGAAAAAATCGTGGAGTGTACTTCTAAAGAAAATATGTTCCCCTGCAATGGAAACATTTGCTTTAATTTTGAACTAATAATAGTTTTAAAGCATGTACGTCGTTTATTCCAAACTTTTTTATGTGATCCCAATACTCATACTTATCTCGATGGTATCATAGAGTTGATGTGAATCCAAATGGTACCAAGGAAGCATTTGTTACCATTGGTCATAAAGTATAAACATCGAATATTAAAATATTTTTTATTTTAATACTTGGCGAAGTGGCCATTCGTAGGCGCATTGAGGGGGGTGGCCAACGATTTCATGGTTACGAAAACATAAAAGCAAATTCGGTAAGTGATAAAAATGTTAGAAGAAGGCTAAAGAACTGTTAATTTGACGTGGAAATGTCTATTCGCTCGTTAGGTACATCATAGCCGATTAAATTTTCTTGTATCAGAAAATATGTACAGATTTCAATCGCTAATAACTACGAGACTAGTAATGCAATAGCAATGGTTGTGATCACTCTAGATAGAGAATATCTAACTGTGTTTATTTTGCATTTGTATTTATTTTGCCTGTGACGTCATCAGACTAGGCGTATTTGTTGCAAATTAGCGTCGTGTATTGTTAAACAAAATTAATTTAGCATTAAAACGTGTTTAGTTAGGACGTTAGCTAGGACGTACAATTAGGAGTGTAATTGTGAATTTATTGAGGAACACTACCAGGAGGCAAAGTGAAACAATAAAAAGGTTGGCCGGTATATAATTAAAAATCAGTGTATATTTACAAAAAAATAGAAATGTCATCTCACATGAATAGTAAATATGCTCGGAATTAAAAAAGTCAAGGCTGAAAATAAAAATACAAAGCAACTACGCATTTGGCTCAACGGTATATATGGATCGTAAATATGTTCGAAAGTATAGAAAATAAAAATTAAAGAAAAGCATGTGTCAATAGGAATCACAGAAACCTAAAAAGTTCAGGGCTGAGCAAATGCGAGAGCTACGATAGCATCGAAAATTAAATGAAAAAACGAAGCAAAGCAATGAATTATGTGCAGGCGTCGTCGGAACACAATATATAAGACAGTGATCACATAAAGATAGATGCCAACGTGACAGCGTCCAACGAATATGTATTGTGATCACAAATAGCGTCGTGTTGTCATCGTCGGGCATCAATGCGCGTACATCAGTGGAGGGCGCTACGGCAGACAATGATGTTATTGGACACGAAACCGTACGTGCAATCGAAGTACGATGTGCTACAGCTTTTCTTCAGACAGCTTTTTTTACTGTTGTTGGATGCACTGCAAATCTATCTATTGGGCGTGGTAAATCCAATGGTAAGCGAACTCAGTTGCTAGAGAGATTGGTAATTGAATTACATAGGTATTAATACGAAACACTTTTTATGATTTTATCCCTATATTTTCACGAAAAATCTACGGCGCGGACCCGAACTGCACCTTTAGTTGTTTTGTTATATCGAGTTAATATTTTTGTGTTATGATATGTTCTTGTTTATTTCATAAATGTTATGTTATAATATGTTCTTGTTTATTTACTTCTTTAATAAAAAAAACAAATATTTCACAATATTATAATCTAACTTTCATTTAATTTCGGTGCTAAGGGGCAACTAGAACTTTCCAGTGGGTTACTTTTTGGTTGGCTGCGTTTTTGGTTAATGGCGAGCCGACTTATTGCTGCAATATTTATTGAAACTCAATAAAATGGGTGTTTAAAATGGGTGTCCGTCCAACATAACATTTCAAATGTGTTTTGTATCATTTCAAGAAATTTTAATATTACTTTCACAGATCCTAGTATTAAAATAGAAATATATCTATTATGATGAATCCTTGTCATATGTTAAAACTTCTCAGAAATGCAAAACAAGCAAAAGAGATGTATCGGCAGTACTGGGAGATGGAAGGAAATTTTGTTCCAGCCATTAAATTGCGTTCAAAACATATACATTTCAAAAGTAATATAATGAAAGTCAAATTAGCTGTCCACTTTTTTTAATTCAAGTGTAGCATCAGCGCAAGATTTTTGTGATGAACAATTGAAACTCGAAAATTTCAGAAATATGGATGGAACTGTACATTTCCTTTGGATGATTAATCATTTATTCGATGTGTAAAATTAAAAATAAACAATTCAAACTCATATGTCAGAAGCATGGATCCAATGTAACCATTTCTGTCAGAAACTGGAAATGACTTAAAAAAAACTCGAAGCGAAAGACAGCAATATGAATAGAAAAAAACTGAAAAATTGGAAGAAAACAATTAAATGATGGCGATTATATGGATTTTGTTTGTATATTGACAGTGTTAAATTTTCATAGAATAATTTGGTAGAAAAAACAAATGTATTAATATTTATCTCATTTTATAAATTAAGAGATAACGTAGAACTTTTTTCTGATATTAGATCATGTTGCGAATTTAATAATTTTACCGCGAGGCAATTCTCTGCAGCTTTTAAAAATTTTTATTACACATTGGGTTATATGACTAGTGATAAATAAATCCAATAAATGGGCCACTTTTTGCAAAAGTTATGATATTGTTGGTAAAAACATTGTTAATGGTAATTTGATATTGGTAATTTGCCATTATTTACGGTTTTCTCATTAAAAGGTGTTTCTCACATAGCTTGGTTTTTGGTACGTAAACTAATACGAAAAATAAGGTGTTATATTTATATTTGGATATGTATGGTATCTGTTTTATAATTTTGGAAATATATTAATGCTAACAATATGGATAGTCTTATGTGGCCTTTCAAGATATTTTAAAAGCCTGTACTATATCTGAAGCTCATATCAGGAAAGAATTTACATCATGCGGCCATTTATCATCCACTTTTACCAAATCACATATAGTGGAAAAATACTGTAGTTGTTTCGTAGACATGAATACATTCTAAACGATTACATACCACCAATTTTATCAGTCACCTCTTCGTGATCAACCATATAATTCACTTGCTAAAAGCTATAAAAAATACGAACTTTGGTGTTTCATTTCTTGTCTAAAAATTATATCGACCCTAAAAAAAGATATTTAGTAAACTTATTTTATAAATTTTAAGTTAATAAAGTAAAAATGTGCTTAAATTTTTTGTAAAACGCCGGAATATAAGTCACATTCTCTAATATATATATATATATATATATATATATATATATATATATATATATATATATATATATATATTTAGGCATTTCAAAGGGATGCCTCTTTAATACAAATGATGGTGGTTGTTAAGTGGAATAAGTTTAAATAATCTAAACATCGTTGTGGCAATAGTCAGACTTGCATGTACTTTCTCATACATTTTAAAAATATTTTTATTGTTAATGATTTTGTTTGTTTCTTTTTATTGCGATAATTATTTGATTTGTTTTAGCGTAGTCACAATAATTTAATTCATTTAATTTGAATTTGCAATGATTCTTGTGCATATAACTTTGTTATTATTTTATTTTGTATCATAAAGTCAGTAACCTTGAAGGATAAATAAACTAAATGGATATCTATATGGGTTTAATTCAATAAATAATTTATCTCCGTTTTCTGCAAACCTTCTTTACCTCCCCTACATGGAAATAGTAGCGGCAAAATCCGTTCGTGAAACATACGAAAATGGCCTTGATTCTTACATAGTGTGTTTACATTTGATAATGGTTCCAGGGTCTGATTGTGTAAAATGTAGGTCTTTGGACTGAGATTAATGGTATTTAAAAGGACTTGAAACAATATTTTGACATTTAGTGTATTATGATTTGTTTCATGCCTGATAAAATACATCTATGTTTAAAATTAAGATCGGATTTGAAACCCTGAAAGAAAACCTAGTAAGTTTAAATTAATAACCAATATGTAATCGAATTACTGTAATAAAAGCAAAAATTTAAAAAAAAATGATTAATGCAGTAACTTGTAGTTCTTAAAAAAACGAATCAACAAGAAAATATCAGATCTTATTTGCATAAATTGAAAATGAGTGATTTCTAAGATCTTTATGGAATGAGTCCAAATAGATGCCGCTCTTTCGAAGTTCCCAATGATTAATGTCTGGCAGACCGTCATGTCGTCTTCTAGCGTCCCACGGGAGAGACGATTACGTAGTTTTATTTGGTAAACGCGACAAAATAAATAAAAAGAGAGGGGCCAAAACATTCCAAAGGGAAATGGAATTTTTCTATCACTCTTATACTTTTAATATCAAATTATTTATAAATCGAAAGTATGGGACAAAAACGTGATAAATAAATCATCTTGGAAATTAACGTACATTTTTTTCGGTAGTAGGATATTCTAAAAGATCCGTCACAGCTGCTTTCTGCTGAAAATTTTAGCGAATTGTTTTATACAATTTATAGTCTCAGTCCAAGTGAATACTAATAGAGTATTTCCAATATTTTAAAGTTGGTACATATATAGTTATTATTGTTTATTGGATATTTACCCATTTTGTAACAGGAAGTAAGAATTTTGGAATAAATAAAATCGAACAAATTTCTTCGTTATATCCTTCTAATTTTTATAATGTATTGAAGGTCTCTGTGGATACAGGAAATAATTTTCAAAGTTAAAAGGTAACGAAAGCCAAGTGGATATATAGGAAATCAAATTCAGAACGTTGGTAGTCTTAATGTGTATTAAGATCAATATTTATGAATTTTATTTAGGTGAAGTTTTTGTAAAGGGTATTTTGCTACGTACGTGCCATGCTAGTCGGCATTAATTATTTTGTTTTTTATAAGTACATTTTTATTATTTTTAACATAAAGCATAAGTAATATAATTGTTAGTTTATATTTTGCTGTTTA
Source organism: Druceiella hillmani (assembly GCA_039881145.1). Taxonomy (NCBI): domain Eukaryota; kingdom Metazoa; phylum Arthropoda; class Insecta; order Lepidoptera; family Hepialidae; genus Druceiella; species Druceiella hillmani. The sequence continues at coordinate 8,516,600 of JAYKKI010000043.1, forward strand.
GTAAAATATATATAAATGTTTTTTTTATTATCATAGTATGTTTTTCATCATAGTTATGTTTATACCGCTAAAGACTTTATAAGGAGAAATATACTTCCATCGCAGTGTGTTTTTAATATACTATTAAAACATTATAGTATTTAATAACGCATTATTGTATAAAAGTAGTCGGCCGGGTGAGAATATTAAGTAGAAGCCGAAAATAAGAAGTCTTTTAGAATCGTTTGACCAGAGCGTCACGCAAAAACTATTGAATCGATTAATACATTACATGGTTCGATCGAATCTCTTCTTAATGGCTTGAAATTAAATCAAAGGTATTTACGCAATAACAACTTAGTATGCGAGATTAAGAGATTTTGAATAAAAATTATCGAGGCCGTCACAATGATTGAACTTAAAGTTCAAGTAATATGTAAATACTTTTATCACAGTCAATATGTGGTTGGTAATTAAAAAAAGTATATGTTCTGTGATCACAAAACATATCTGCTTTGCAATTACAAAGATACATAAATTCTTATAAATGGAATTTATGTGATATAAAAAAAGGTAATTGTGGATTCACGTCTCAATTATATTTTCATGAAACATTTTGGGATAATTCATATCTTTATACATTAATTTAATTTTATCTATTGACAAACTTATTTGAAACCCTCAAGTGTTACACTGTTGTTAATTTAAGCGTTACCAAACTTCCAAATCGCATATTGCTTTCTAGATTCATATTGTATGAGAAAAAATCGTTGAAAAAATAAATCGGAATTTTGTTGTCGATCCTCTGAAAGAGACTAAGGAATTAGAATATTTTTTTCTGTTATTTGTCTCAGATGCTAACGTATTTTATATTTTATCGTTTACCCGTGATGCCCTCCAAACCCTCCAGTCTCCTATTAACTTTGCCTCTTCAAATTGCGAGTTCCGAGACATATTCTCGCTGGTGCCGCCCGATATTCCATGTAATATTTACCCGGTTTAAACAATTTTGCCGATATCGTCGCACGTTCTATGTTCAGGGCAGAACATTTTTCTAAAGTTGATACTGTCGATTTGGCCCCTTTTTATAGTTGGACTTCCCTCGTTACGCGTGGATATGTATACTAAAAAACAAAGTCAGTAATTGGGACAGAAGTGAAAATTTAAACTGTTAAATAATAGTGGTTTTTTTAGGAAAATATTGGTACGAATATATGTATTTACTTGTTAATCATATATATATATGTATATATATATATATATATATATATATATATATATATATATATATATATATATATTTATATACACACACACACACACACACACACATATATATATATACAAATATGCCAACTGCATTGATTTTCCAATGGCCGTCTCATGGCCCTTAATTATTGAGCCGAATTTCTTTCATTAAATGTTTTTTGGGAATCGAAATTGCTTATTCGAAAACGGGTTTTGGATGTTTTTTACTTAATATCTGTATTCCTTCGCTATATACTGTTTTTTATTATAATTTGTCTTTTACGGTATAATAATATGGGTCATACAAATTCTATGAAATTAACTTTTCCGGCTAGCTCATGCCATAAGTTATGTTTCTGATTTTTTTTATATCACAATGAAGCATAAATATTTAGTGTACTGAATTTGTGAATCATTGATACACAACTTAGTTTTTCTGCTTAAATATTATTTTTTAGACCGACATGAATGTAGGTAATATTTTTAGAGACAAATAATACATTTTTAAATGTTATATCGTCTTCTCCTCCAGAAGGAGCAGAAAGGCTACAGATATTTTAAGTACTTACGAGTATGCGTTAAAATAATTGATGAAAGCTTAACGTAAAAAACTATAGTGGTATACTAATCTAGTGAAATGACGAAATACGACGCAAACAAATTTTTTTTAAACAACGGTTAATGACCTCTAACTGATATATTCTGCTTTACATATGCAATGAAAGAAATGTAACCTAACCAAATGTCTAGATGTGCAAAAAGTTAGTATAGAACAATATTCTTTAAAAAGTGCAAATATTATCGGGACATCGGGTGGATAGCTACGGAGTCACATCCTAAGGAGAATGGCGTGACTTTTATGAACAAGCCAAGGAAACTAGGAAGGATGGATGATATCACGAGTAAGCGATAAAACACACAATATGTTAACTTGTGATAAAGAGAATATTTAAGACAGAAATAAATTCTTCGTCTAATTTAGGGGATCAAAAACAAAGTAAGATTTTCAAAGGAGTTTTTCGCCAGTTAAACGGACAATTTCTTCGATGATTTAAAAACTAGTACATAATAATAGGATTAAAGATTGAATCTGCTCTTTTTCTTTATATTTTGTAGGATCAATATTTTTAAGTTTTTCATTATTTTAGTTTGGATGGATAAAAGTATTATAAAGATAAAAAAATTATTTAATATTCTGACAATTAAATGAAACTACGTGATGTAGTCAATATATTCAATAATATTTTGAATAAATTATGTATATTTATATTTTTCATGATTTTTCGACTTATGAATAAATTTGAGAAATAAAAAATGCTTTAATTACTTATAACGATAGTGAATATATATTTCAGCAATAATTGACATATTTTTAAACAATTAATCGGGTGTAGAATTTATTTATACTTACAATTAAAAAATAAATATGCTAGCCCTTGTCGGTACGTTTGCTTCGCCAGTGTGTATTTTTTAAATGTTTTTATCTCAAGAAAACCCCAAAAATGAGGTAGATATAGCTCTATTTATATTTAAATTTTAGGCTGAATTACTTAATATAACAAACCGGACACTAATCTCTTTTCATTAGTTCCCGTGAACGTCAATCACTGAATTTAAAATCCCCGCTTCAATATCGCAATAAATTCAGAATATTCAACTCGAATATTAAAAAAATAAATTTTTCCGTGACATTAAATCAGGTAGATAAACAGATTACCGCGATACAAAATTTGCTAAAAATGTTTTATGTACATTTATAATTGTTAAAATATTCGGTAGATAAATAAACAAAAAATTAATTATTAAAACTACCTTTTCAAAATTACTAATAAACACATTCGAACAGGACTCGCGTTTTGAGGCTACACGCTTAGGCACATTATTTTTATGTTAAACTAATTACGACTATTAAAATTATTTTTCGCTATTTAAAACTATTGCCTATTGTGTTAGCATGGTGATTATCATTAAAACTTTGAAATTATAATCGCTATTAGTATAGGGAATCAGAACTTTTTTTAATTGCAACTTTAAAATCTTAGACTTTTGATTTTACGTACTGGATTTTTTCTATTTTATTTTGTGTACAATTTTGGTACTGACATTTATATTGGCCGAGGTTTAAATAAAAACATGCGATATTTGGAAAATTTTGATCAAATAGCAATCGTAACAGAACATATCTTTTACTGAATTTTGTACCTTGTATTTAAACATTTTTAATTTTCCATTATCTGGGTTCAGCAATCTGATTTCTAAGCTATTTGAATCGAAAAAGTATTAGCATATTACATGAATCAATTTCCCTCTTTAAAATGTTAGCCTTCCATCTTTAGCTATTATTATGTTGCGGCCACCGAATGAAATGATGGACTCTTCTCTCCCGCGGGAGGCGAGGGGACACAAAGGTTGGCGAGACATTAATTACTGCGAACTTCGGAAGAGCGACACCTTTTCGCACATGTTCAATGAACGTTTTAAAGATGCCTTATTTGCAGTTTATGCAACTAATATTTCATTTTATATATCCGTATTTATTATGTAATTTTTTTAACTCATTACATATTAGAGTAATATTTTATTTTCATTTTTTGAAATAGTTTTAATCGCAAACTTAATTAAAAAAAAAAGTCGGAAACCAATTTAAATTTTCTTGTTATCAGTTCAGATTAGCAAACTTGATTTTAATTTTAAATCATGATCTATTTTTATGGCTAGAATCTATTCTAAAGGTAGTTCTCGTCAGTTAACTAGAGCTAACCTATAATAAAATAATTATTTCAGTTCTATTAATATAAAACCTTTATCATTTCAATTTTAATATAATTTATAAATATCGGTAATAACGCAGTATAGTGAATGGAAACCTTTAAGCTAATTATTTTAATATTACTATAAATAAAGTCGAATATATGCTTTATTATGACCGAGAGCATAACGCAAACGAAATCGTATTTGCCTTATTTTGCCGAAGGTCTACTCTTCATTGACGCCCTGAGTGAGTGGCAGCGGAGAGGGATCTTTGTATATTGTTCGTTCTCTTCGTTACCGATACGTTTCACTTTTTTAATATTTTTTTTTCTTGTGGAAAAGACCAGTCGCCTGGAATGTTCAAGTGCAAAGAAAATAAGGACTAGTTACAGTAGTGAAAACCACCTGAGCCAGAATTTGACTTTCGAAAAAACCGTCGTTAAGATATAAAGATGTTTAACGAGGCTCCGAATTCTGCAGTAACCACAGCAACATATTGTCTAAGGAATTTTATTCATTCGCTGGTTGTCGGTTAGGTACAAAAGAAGTATAGATTGCCGCAAAAACCAATACGATGAAATTCATAACGAATATTTTTAATCTTGTTTGTATCGTTATTAGTTTATCCGAGAATCTGTCACTCTAAAATGCGGCTGGTGTAAACCCTGTCTCTTGTGACGTGTACCTAAATCTTATGTATATATGAATTCTTCATTATGTATACATGGATTTCTCAATGAATTCGGTTTTTAATGATATCATTATTGACAAGTTTTTCATACCAATTTAAGGAATAAATGAACAGAGAATCGTTTAAGAACGAAAGTAAGAAGCGTCAACAGAATTGGTGAACTAATAGGCTTATTGCCACATGAAGCCTTCATTTTATTTTATGAAATTTTGGTGAATAATTATTCACTTAAATTGTTGAGAAAGTGATTTTAATTATTTTGCTTATAAGCAAGTCAATTTATCTTCACTGTGAAACATTTGTAAAGTTTAACAACTTAAGAAAGAGACGCTACACTCAACTGACAATCTACAGGACATTAACAAAATTTCTTAAAATCAAAGATTAAAATCTATGTTATTATACATTGTAAAATTACAAGCATTTTAATCTTTGATTGAAATTCGTTGTATGAAATTTTTTTTATATAAGTTTGCGCTTAAACGCTATTTCTTATGGAGTTATTGAGATATGTTTTCAAAATTGGAAATAAGTTATGCTATGATGCTTTAGTTTCAAAGCTAAGTAGTTAAGGTAGACTGAATTTTAAAACAATTTGAAAATTATTCATACAAAGTATAACACTAAGTATTTAAAAAGGAAAGTTTGTATTTTAAGGGAATATAATAATAGAACATATAAATAAATAGTAAAATAAATAATTAGTTGAACAATTGAACAAACGTGGATATTAAGAGAGAATAGACATTTTTTTAAAACATCGACATTAATAACATAGTGATAAGATATTTTTTGTTGATACAAAACCAAATCTCTTTAATTGATCTGTGTTATTACCCTTTGAGTGGGTTTTTTTATTTTTATATATTTATTTTTTCAATGATATAAGAGAAAAATAGTATATAATACAATTTCCATTTGTATAACAAATGAAAATCACATAGGTCAGATGAATTTAAAACGAAAGGATTAATATAAAATCGTCGTATGGTTTGTGCCACGTAATCATTAATTAATTATGTAATTAAGATTGGTCTAAACCATGTACTGAATTCTCAAGCTGAACGTAAATGTTCTATCTGACTAGCGTCAGATACCAAAAAAATCGTGTTTAGTCTTCTAGAAACTGATTCTCGAAAATATAAATCGAAAAGCTGATTTTATTTTTGATATACTGAGCAATAAACTATAAAATTTTAAAATTTGAGTGACAGACAATAGAATTAAAAAAATAAGGTATTCACAAAATGGTTATCTACTTACAAATAGGCTAAAACTTTATGAGAATGGCTTTTAAGTTATTTGTCGATTTAATGCCACCATATTAAAAATACAAGAGCATAGATCACTTTACTTGAACTCAATGTAGGTATTTTTGTTAAGGCATCGATGACTTGCATTACCATTACTTACTTTCACGTAGAAAAAATTTTTATTCACAAGTTTAAGTATCTGAAAGTTTTTCTTTAACAGATAGGAAGGTTTTCATGTGCGTGCAAAAAACTTAATGCGGTACTAGGTAAATTAATACTTGTTGGATTTTTGGCTTAATTATTTAACTTAATTACGTAATTAATTGATCCGCTTTATATTCTTCTATTCCGTAAATTTATCCGTAATTAATAAGTTATCCGTAAATTTATCCGTAACACCTAAAATTATACTGTATCCGTAAATAAGCTTTATGTTCTATGTTTATGAATAAATGTATGTCTCTCTTATTTAAAATAAATAAATAATATCTTAAGTGTTTATTAATTTAATTTATGAATAAATAAATTTACTTTAATTAATTATTCGTAATTAAATAAAAAGTCAGAATACCAACATTCCAGTCTTCCAGAGAGAGACGCATCACAAGTTCGGTGTAGGTGTTGAATAGGAGAGACGATGTTATACACCGTTGGTGCACGAGATATTCTGGTGTGCTCATTTCCAATAGTGATTTCCACAAAGTTGACCATCTCACAGAATGAAATGCCTTTGAGAAATCAACAAAGCATATATAGACTGGTTTGTTGAACTCTCGAGTTTTCTCTGTGACCTGACGAATAATGAGAATCTGTGCACGGGTACCCTTCTCCTTCACTAACCCAGCCTGTTCGGGCGCTATTTGTCTTGACGGGTATGGTTTAGTAATATATTTTATTAAATTACATATTTTGCACTTCCACCTTTTTAATACTATTCGTATAACAATTAAAGAGAAGGAAGGTAATAAAGATCGTGAAAGAATTATTTTTCTCATTTTATATATAATGTGGAAAATCGTTTGAAAAAGCTTGTGATAAGGAATGCGAAAATATTTTTCTCGTAATTGATTGCAAATTTAAAAAGATATACTAAAAAAATAGCATATGAGGACGAAAGGAGGACTAAGTCTCATCAGGGATATCGAGGAATGAAGACTCATCAGGGATATCGTTAGAAAGGTCATCTAAAATGGATCTTAGATACCATTTACAATTTCTCATTTTCGTGCTCCGTTTAAAAGATATTAAGATTAAAGTGACATACAATTTGTCTAATCTCCCTCTTATTTTTCAACCATGGGTTTAACAAATCCAAAAAATCTGATTACTAGTGTATGCTTAGAATTATGAAATTAATTTTTTTCAGTTAATTTACATTAAAACTACATGAAATACAGTGAAACTACGAAATTTAAAGTTCTATATAAGCCAAGATACACTTGATCGGTTATTGAGTCTAGGAAAGTCTTAGAAAATGTTGGATCTAGAAAATGGCGTTCGAAATTAAAAAAAACATTAAGGGCGTACAGTGTACAAGCATACTGAATTCCTAATTAATGCAATGGGAAGTTGCATAATTTGTTCTAAGTGCTTACAAATTACGTTTTATGCCTGGTATTAGAAATGTATGGTATAAGCTATGTTACTTGATACTAATTATTATGTCCTGTTTTATTCATGTTATTAATATTTTGGTAATTAAATGTAATCGATGTAATTACGTTAATTTAATAATCGATTGGTAGCAAGTTGTATAATATTGTAATAGTTACTGTATAAATTTAACTGAATTAAAAAAAAGTAAGAAAATTCTTGGCATCTATTTAAATCAATCACGTTATCAGCAAAGCCAATAAACCCATTCATTCTTGTTACCAAACATGGCTGCTTTCTCTATTCGCAGTCTGCGGTTTGAAAATTTGTTCTACGTCGTGCATCTAGTTATCAATCACAAGTTACAAATCATATATCCAGTTAACATATTCAATTTCCGAATTTGTATTTCACAAATTTACTCCAAAAATTGGAAACAAATTAAATAATTTTTTTGTGAGAGAATAATAAAAAATTTCTATTTCACTACATTGAATCTGAAGAAAATTGTATGTTAATAAAGATATGATGTTAATTAAAATAATTGTAATTATAAAAAAATTGGTTTTAAAATTATGGGTCAACACATTCATTTGATATATTTAGTATATATATATATATATATATATATATATATATATATATATATATATATACACATATATATATTATTGACAATTTTATTTCAGACTGTTATGTATTTAATAATATGCTCTGCAAAATCGTAATAACTTTTAATGAAAGTTAACACGCCCGATGATTATATAAAGCAGATGCGTACTATTAGTTTTGTCTAAAGCAAGGAAATTTTTTAAAATTGGAATTACAGATAGTCGAATAAGTACACATACACATCTATAGTAGAAAATAAATAAGAAAATATATAACGGATTACGAGATCTAAAATGAAACATTCGAAAGGAATACAGTTAATTAAAACCAAAAAAATTAAAGATTTTTTGGTTTTGAATTCGAGGATGATAATTCGCTATGCGAAAACTTAATCTAATTAGAAATTAGACATAAGGCTCATTTGCTTCCAGGGAAGAGTTACTGGCTTATTTTATTCGACAAATAAGACATATACTTTGAGGATAAAAATGATATAAAATAATAAATAAACTTATTGTTTCCTTCTCACCTTACCATCCTTCTAACAGTTTCTAGTAGTAATTAGTTTCACTACATATTATGAAAGGAATCCATACTTTCATTCTTTGGTCTGATTTAATGAAATAAATATTGATACAGTTAATATTAAAAAGGCTTACTGACTCGAGTTTGTTAAAATACTTTCTCATCTTATCTTCATTAAGAGCCTGTGGTACGGGGTTACAAATGTTATTCTAATTCCGTTTGACGATATACTGTGAATCGGACCAGGTCTCTGCGGTGTCATCTGCCGTCAAAAGCCGTAAGACTTGTAATCAAAGCAACATATCAAGGCGATGACGGTCCATCATTTAAACTTAGAAATTAAGGTATAAATTAAAAAACTAAAGGTAAATGTATAATATTGCCACTTTGATTTAAGTATTTGAGAAAAGAAATATCTTCAAATATGTTAAAGCCTTTAGTTAATGGCAAATAAATGCGGAGATTGCCATATAATAATTGATCACAGTTAAATTACAAGACTGGTCGTAATACATTTTTGTACGGTATTTTACTAAAATATGAAAAAGAGAAAATAAAAAAGGAATAGATTAATCCATCAAGGATCACCCAATAATTTGTACCTGTATCTATATTCACTTTATAAACCAGTTGATGCTGTATAAACATTATATAAAACATTTAACACATACTCCACACAGTAGAAGCTAAGCTATTTTTATAGATACTTCAATTACCATGAACAGGAAAAAATGTACAAAAAAAACAAAGTTTTCAATTAATTTTCTAAATACAAAGGAATCGGCTGTGGTCGATTATCTAAAACACTATTGTACAGAGACAAATAACATTCCAAGATTTTGCTCAAGACACTCCCGAATTCGAAGCGCTGTACTTTGTTTTGATTTTCTCATATTCTTAATACTTGAGTTTTATTGTCAAGCGATATGAAAAATAAATTAAATATTAATTTTGTGCCCCACATATTCAGTTATAGTCTAAGCAAGGGTAATATCTTTATTACTTTTTTATTGTATCCCTTAGACTTTCCAATAAGCCCAATGTTGTGTCAAGGTTTACGCCACCAAATTAAATTCATCGCATTATTGCAATGTTGAGATTTGATGGAAATTTTAAATGAACTTCTTTCGAAGTGGGAGCTTTCGAAGTTTTGTTAAGCTTTATTAAAATACTAGCGCAATATAAAGTTTGCATGTAGATTAGGAAAAATCGTATTTATTTGAGAGCAGTCGCTCTCGGGGCTATTATAATGATTCACTGGATCATGAAAATTATATTTGAACATTCAATGCCTGGATTCATTTTCTCTCCTAGAAATATTTTTTTTATTTATTTAAGTTTATTTTTTCTATCCGCAATGCTATTTATTCTTTTCGAATGAAACTTTTCAACAATTTACTGAAACTACTGGGGAAGATTAAGAGGATTAGCAATATTCATTCCTTATCCTCTTTACAATTGTTTCTTTTTGTAAAATTACTGAATATTTATAGTCTAGCCAAAAATAAATATTTTTCAGTAACATTTTAATACAATTATATATGTAGGCTAGATTTTTTAAGCATTTTTATAAGACGTTAGAAGAAATAGAAATTGTGTATATTTTATTTAATCCAATTTATTATTTTGTGTCCTCCGTAAATTTTTAAAATTTATTTTTATTTGATGTATTTAAAATGGAGAGAAACTAATTCTTGAATAGGAAATATTATATGAGATAATCTTGTTTGTAAAACATCCACTATCATTATATCTGTCTCGGTATTGTTATGCGCGTGCATGCGTGCATACTTGCGTGCATACGTGCGTGCCTGCGTGCAGGACTGGGTGTGTTCTTCCCTTTAATTTATCATAAGACTAGATATATATTTAAAGCAAGAGTGTCAAATACAATTTTGTATACGTTTCAAATTTATACGTCTTAGTATGTGAGCTTGTAAATAATATATACGGCAGTCGCCTATTATTTTATTTGTTTCGCGGTGCTTGCACGTAGGATTAGTAATGAGTGTCATAATCCATTTTTGTGTTTAATTAGTGGCGTGTCGCGCATGAGACCTTACATACATGCTTGATATACTTACAATTTAAACAGTATAAATTAATTTTGTTAATCATTATATAGTTCAATCGGACAGCGAAACAAAAAAAACTCAGGATTAAATCTGTATATGCAATACAACCAGTTTAATAATAGAGAAGACATTATTTATTGTAGATGTTTATTAAATTTAATAACCGATTTACCTTTACAAATATTTAGTTGGGAGGACAAATGTATTATCAAGTTAGTTTTATTTAAGTACATTTTTTCTTCATATTAGTATCAAGTTCCAATTATTTTTTGCAAGTGGGAACTGATATGTTGTAAATTTAAAAGACTGTATGAAAAATTCTTAAAATAATACAACTTTTAGATTTGAACTTGGCAAGTGTTTGTCAGGGTTTCTACTTCAAAAGGAAAAAAGGGAGGTTTATAAGATCAGTCACTTGTCTGGCCATCGGTCCATCAGTGCCCTTTTTGTAAGGGATTACTTGACATAGAACCTTGAAATTTGGTATGGTAATAAATCATATTAACCATCGTATATCCCAATGGAGCTAAAACTTATAAATATTCATTTTAAATTCATAAGAACATAGTAAGTACACTAAACAAACTGGTAAATTCCATGTATAGTACTAGCTAATTTTATGAGTCTGTAAGTTTATATAATTTCAGTTATGATATCTTCAGAGATATACTGAAAAATGCTTAAAAAATATTTCCTCCTCTCTTATTTCCGAAACTACTCAACGTAAAATGAAAAAAATATGTGATTTTAGAAGCGTATCTTATGGTTTTTGAAATATTCACCATGATTTACGCCTGTGAAAACTAACGTTGCAGCAATATATTTATTTGTGAAACATTAATATCTCTAAATATTTTAATAGGCATACAGTAAATCTTTAAATGTTTATAAATTCCCAAATGTGTACGGAATCTTCGTAGTGTGAGTTCTACTCGTGCTTGATAGTTTTTTAAGTGAATACTAGAGTTAAAAGCCATTCAGTAAATACATTCAAGGTTTGAACTAAATAGAATAATAAAATGAACCAGTTTCAAAGCAAACTTTAGAAATTTAATTAGACATGTGAATTTAAAGAATTGTTTGGCTAACCCCCTGTCTAATTTATAATATTTTCATGTGTATTTATGTAAAGAAATAACTGACAGTAGAAGTCAACTGGAAGTGGCTTAAATGATTTGATGATATGGCAGTTGGACAGTAATTCAGTTCCAATATTAGCGATTTTTGGGAATTTCATTTCGATTTTCGAAATTGGATTTTTATGCCATAACAATTATTTCGTTACTTCCATAAAATATCAACTAGTATACTAAATAGGAAGAAAGTATAAGTAGCCTCAATATGGTTGATATGAATAGTGTGAAGTGTGTGCGGGAATTTTTTTTACTTCTTACTTGGGCATAGGTTTATAAAAACTGTTATTTCATATCTTTTTTATTTCAGTAATGGATACTTAACTTTTTGAGATTTAGAAGTACTTGTGTACAATGGTTAAATGATGTTATTAGAAATTCATCATTTATAATTAAATGAAACTACGTGATGTAGTATTATCTCTACTTTCTTTAAGTTCTTTACCACGACCTAGGTTTCGTTGTATCATCGACAACTTCAGGTGGGCTATTAGAAAAGATATCTCTGCTTATAGCCCACAAGAATTTTTGCTAATAGCCCACCTGAAGATGTAATAAAACGAAACCTAAGTCGTGGTGAACAACTTAAAGAAAGTAGAAATAATACTACATCACGTAGTTTCATTTGATTATCTAATAATATTATCTATATTTTAAATATTTACCATCTGGAATGAAATGAGTATATTCTAGTATTTTATTTTATTAACGTTAATTATGCATAGGGCAATGGCGCTAAAGTATAGTTAGTGGCTAATAAAGAAGAATTTTTATTGAATTTTTCCACTTTGTGACAAGGTAATGTAGCATTTTTAAAAATTTATAAATTTCTTCGGCCTCTTTTTCGAATATTTTTATTAAATAAAAGTATCAGGTACTCTGGGTAATATAACGTTTCTCCTTAGTATTAATATAAATTAACGTAAGATACGTACATTTAAGTTAGTATAATTATTTACCAATTATATTTGTTCTAAGCCACTTGAACTCCAAAATAATACTATAATGTGACAAAAATATCAACATTTTTTTCCTTTCTATTACTTGTATTTTTTAAGAATTATACAAAATAATAAATGTCTAAGTATACGTAGAAGTTTTCGTACAAATGTTAATATAATGTTGTCGAATAATAAATGTTTAAATAATAGGAATATTAATCAAGCAAAAATGTAGGCTGCAATATGCGCAAAATGTCTTATGCTATAAATGAAACCTGTTTTCGCATTTGTATTTATAACGTTTATATTTAAATTATTTAACTTATGCTTGATATTTATAAGGATACACTTTTTGATTGCCTAGTAAAGAATACTGTCGTAAATGGGTCAGGCGTTACAACAGATACAACGACATACAGTCTGCATTTCCTTTCATATTCTTATTTGAAATAGTTCCATAGAAATAACCTTTACAAACTATTATGAAAAATAATCTGAATATTCATAAAAAATACAAGATATCTCATGGTTTTTCAAATTTTTCAGGAACTTGTTTTTTTTATTTTTCTGTATTTATGAGTATCTGATATTTTTATTTAATCCAAATACATATTAGTGAAAAAGCGCAAAGAAATTTTCAGATTTAATAAATGCCGAATTGCGTTATCACAAAGTGGAGAAATTCAATAAAAATTCTTCTTCATTAGTCACCAACTGTATTTTACGGTCATTACCCTATGCATAATTACCGGTAATAAAATAAAATATTAAGCTATATTTATTTTGTTCCAAACGGTAAATATTTAAAATGTTGATAATATTATTAGATCATTTTTATTGATTTCCCTAAGATGACACTTGATCAAAATATGCTATACTCTAGATCGCGGCCTTGTCGGCTCTGTTGTGTACCTGTCACTGATTTCCAATTTTCCTTAACAATTATCCAATGAGTATTTAAATTCCAAAAACGAATGAATTGTTCAAATTCTTCCCGCGTTTTTTTCTAGATTTCACTACCAATATCAGAGGGTATAAAAACACAAATGCTTAATTATTCTGACATACGCTTGTCATAAAGTTTGTTAATTTTCTAGTAATTTTCCTTCAAATGATTTTCTGACTAACGACATTTAAATCTTGTGGACAAGCACTTTCAATCTAAAAAGCCCGAAAAATTTCCAGTGTTGAAATGAAAAGATGTGAAATATTATAAATCTATGCGAAATTTAAAAATATTAAATATCCAGTACTGAAATGAAAAGATGTGAAATATTTGACCTTTATCATAAATCTATGCGGAAGCAAGTTCTCAAAAATCTCCCGCAAACACACTGCACATTGCTCATATCAACCGCATTGTGGCTCCTCATACTTCTTTCTAAATTACTACGTATGTACTCAAAATGCAGAAAAGTCTACAAGAAAGTTTTTAAGGACCTTGTTTATTTCTTTTTTTAATCATGTGACGCTTGAATCCAACACACACTGTTGATGGCGTTCGTTATTTATACACACTGTTGATGGCGTTCGTTATTTTTGCAATTTTGTTTTTAGTTTCACGAACGTCCTACAGTAATAAGCGTTGTGTTATTGTAATATGTTTATAGATAACAAAACTTTGACTTTTTTCTTTGTTTAGAATTATGTCATAATGTCGATGCTATCAATAAAACCGAATTATTTAATTTTTTTTATTACGGGTTACGTGCAATTAATGTAAATAAAAAAGTAACTGACATACGTAAGATTGAGTGTAACTGTTTTATGATATTGATAACTATATTTTTAAATCCAATTTAACCACAAGGTTATATTTTGTGATAAATTAGGTTGACAACTACTAATCACTCAAAATTTATGAATGTATTTTATTTTTAATACGTGATTAATAAAATTAAACTTCAATTATGTAAGCACTATTGTCGCCAGCGTTTAAACAGAGACAAAATTCCTTCTTTATTGCATTCTTTTGGCTTTTGAGTGAAAATTTCGAGAAATTCAACCTCAATTTGGTCTGCGTCTTGAAATATCGTATAGCGTAAATAATTAGATAGTGAGGGAAACAGTCGGAGCGCGTGTGTTTAAGAGAGGTTCAAGTATGCTGGGTGAGAAAACAGGGGAATAGCGAGCCAGTAGCTCCATTCATACACTCTTCTGAATTTAAAGGGATGTTAGTTCAGGTTTCCACCAAATAGTATATGTCCACATCTTTTCCAAACCATGCAATTGTTTTTGTTTTGCAATATGTGAATGAGAAAACAGCTCTGATGAGCAATTCAATTTAACTGTTATTGAAAATGTTATCATTTCATAATTTTATGTACGGGTCGTCTTGGTTGAAAATTATCGCAGAAATCAAAATTGCATTATTTCAATCTTGGAACCAAATATTGTTTATTTTACTGAATTATGCACCTTGACACGTCATAGTGCATATAAGTTATGCTGCTCCGCTAATTTGTGGCCCTAAACAAAATTCGACAAGTAAGGGTATTTTAAATTCTCTTCGCAATATTTCTCTATCTTTTTTGTTCTTTTTTCCTTTAAATTCAGTTATTGACTGCATAGAAGACTGAAGACTGATTGCACTCGATGTCGATGTCTAATAAAGAAACTATGATTAAATATAGGGAGTATCACCATTTGAATTAAATGACAGCAATTACCAACACAAATTTCAAACCCTTTGTACTGTAAAATCGTATCTTACAAATACACTGTGTTCATATATACGTATATATTGCAAGGCTGTTTGGAACACTACGAAAGCTTTGTTGCAAAATTACCGCAGCGCTCCCCTTTATAAAATAAATTAAGTTTACCATCCTTTGAGAGACTAGCGGAGCACCAGATCCTGCCACTATCTATGTTGATATCCATTAACTAGCGAGACGTCTTGGCTCATTAATCACGTGACAAGTGCGCTTGTTTATTTCTGTAACTACCTTCTACAAAATTCTGAAACAAAATATTTTGGTTTTCTATTATTCGCTTTTTTAATAGGAAACATCAAATATTTCATTTGCCAGCTTTACGATTTTAATATAAATATTTTTGAATTTTAATTAGAAAATAATTGTAAATAGAAAATCTTTTAAATCAAGAAGCCAAACTTTGATGATAACTTTTATATCTAAACAAGCCAATATATTAAATCAAATATTTTGTTTAATCTAAATTGGGTCACAACTTTCAATTATAACTTACAAAGTACAGTTCTATAATAAATGTTTTAACAGAACATATCAAGATACCGTCTTTAATTAATTATTATTTCTCTAAAAAAATATTAAAGAAACCAATGTCTTGATTGCTCTTAACGTTCATGATGTTTCAATAAACAGACTTTTCAATAAAGTCCAATTTTTACACAAACACTCAGTGCAAATCTAAGAGACGTGTTCAAATATAGATTTATATGCTTTGTCATTGTACTAAAATTCAAGTTTCTACGTCAAGCGGTTTCCAAGAAAAATGGCTGTGAAACACACATCCTAAGGTCACTATTAGGTTTCTATCTGTTTACTGTTGAGGAAAGATAAAAAAAAAGTGTTAGGGTTACCATAATTACTACTGACCATTATCTACAGAGAGGGAGAAAGAGGGAGAGAGAGAGAGAGAAAGGGAGATTACTTTGATACGTCACTTATTTAAGTATGGGCTATAAGAGTGGATAACAAGAGCCTATTCGCAAAATGTTTAGTAGTAGATCACGTTAGATTTATGACATTATATTTTCGAATGGTAATTTAATAAAATTTTCAGTATATTCCAAGAGAATTAAAGTTCTTTCCTGTTAATAAAACCTAAATAAACACCCTAATATAATTTATAATTCTCATATTTTATTGCAACTTCTCATATTACACTCAATACTTTTCTTCTCCCATCCAGTGTCAAGGACATGCCTTGTTCTTAAGGGTCTTATCCGGTTCTCTAACATTTATTGCGTTAATGTTTAGAAAGCGGACAATAGAAATGAACTACAAAGGTGATGATGACGATCGACATATGTTGTTCCATTGTTGCCGCCTAGTTCGTCAAAGAGCTACTAACTTCCTTATTAATAAGCGTCCGCTGTTTGCGTTGCCGTCGCGGGTGTTAATATCTTCGACGTGCACATAGCCAGCTGCAGCGAGCTGTTTTAAGATGGACTATTTTAAAAACTGGCTTACGAATAATCGATGCTGACTATTCGTTTTAATTCAGTTTTAAATAATAGTTATGTTGGGAGCGAGTATTTGTTTTAATTTCGTTGGCGTTTGAGCGTGCGTAAGAATAACGGTATTATTTTATATTTGGGTCAGTAGACATAGTATTCGAGTATTGTTTCACACTATGTCACAGATCAACGCTATGTCTACTGGGGGTAGTTGACGTATTGTTGATCTGTATATATGTATATATATATATAGAGGGTGATATTTGGAATACGTTTTATATTATGGGAGACAATGAATTTATCTTCATTGATTAGCAAGAAGCGTATTAATTACTCACTACTAAGCCACTTTTCCAAAATAGCAAAATGTTTGTTTTTTAGTCATATTTTTCATCAGAAAGGATATATTTATTTATGTATCAGGCGCTCTTCCACAAATACAAATTAAGCAGTGATGATAGAACACCTTGATTCATAAACTAAGATTAGTATGCTCACTCCATGAAGTCACTTAACAAATTGATTGATCTTGGAATATGAGCATGTTTACTTTTTTCTCCTTCTGCTATCAGAATGGAATTATATTTAACAGTATTGTATAAATATTTGTTACTTAAAGCCTTTTTCTTATTTACTTGTTAGCAATGTAATATTTTTCTCTTTTTTGCTTCCTTCAAATTTAAAATTTTTCTTTCTCAACATTTTGTTTCTATCTCCTTCATTTCATTTTTTATAATGAATTTTTAAAACACCATAAATTAATGAAAGTACACTTTTCAATTTAAATATCTAAGGTTCTTTATTGTAATGGTTAGTTTTTTTACTAAATTTATTTAGGAGCAAAAATTAAGAGATGCTCGTATATTGGATTCAAGTGTTCAAGCAATGTAGTGACTGAAATAAAAGATCGCCCAAAAGGGCTAATTAGAGCTATATGGTGCTGTCCTGGCTTTATTCAGTAAAGGTTTATCCGATCTAGTACAATGATTATGACGATATAGTACTACCATAAATTGAAAACAATCATATGGAAATTTGCGATGAAACAACTAAGACTCTTTTTGTTATTACTACTGACAATGCGTGAACTCGCATCTCACAACACACCTTCTGAAATTTGCAGTGGCTGCAAGCTAGAAATTTTCATCTCGTACTCACTGGATCTTACTCTGATTTTTATTTATTTAATTTTTTTAGTATATTTTAAAGAATAAATATTCATTTTCAACGAATCCGTGGAAATAACTTAAAAAAACCCGCTGTCAATTTCATAGGTGAAGGTCTAATAGATAATATTTAAATGTTAGGGTGGTTAATAAATGTGTAATGGCAAATTCTTTTTACAAAAATATTCTGAAGTGAAAATATCACAGACATTAATTTCGTTAATAATTGCTCGGAGCTAATAAAAAAATTAATTGCAAATAATAAACCTCCACATTTAACATAGTTTCTTTTTGAAACAACGTCTAGGTATTAGCGCTCTTTATATTACACTAGCAGCTCAATGTATACTTTCTGGAATCCATCTTTCTGGAATACATTTTTTCCTTTTATACTGTCTGAACCTGTGACTAACAATTGATTACAAATACTAATGTCAATAACTTACCACACATGCCCAATTTTAGGCATGTGATTTTGCAACTAAATTGTTTAAATATTATTGATATTTTTTCTCCGATGATTATCTTTAGATAGGCAATCGTGGTCAATCTTATGCGTGATTTGCATATATTGCAACATTTCTATTTACTGCTTCTACTTTCCTTCTCGATTCGTTTTTACTTGTGCTGAAAATTGGATGAGATATTTGAATAAAAAACAATGATCGTTTTAATTACAAAAAATATTTTCGGAGAGAAGAGACAAGAAGGCGAGATTATATCTATTCTTACATATTATATCCAAGAAAGGAGATAAAGGTCATATTTTTACTAATTATTTAAACATTATCTATTTGCTATCTGACGTGTTCAAGTGTTATGTTATGGTTTATTCTTAAAAGTAAGATATATAGGTAAGACGTACATTCATATGAAAAATTCAAATCATATCCTATATTATTTACTAACATTTTGAAGCAACAAATATAAAATCTCTTTTCATATCTATGCATTTCGTTACTTTATTTCGTTAAGGTGGTGTAAATGGTAAACAATATCGAGTGGTGAGGGCTTATGGGGGCACGGTACATCATAAGAAAATAAAAACGGAACATCATTTACGCGTCCGTTGATCAGTATATCTGTCACAGCCGTTTTGCTTAGCACAATATATCTTCATTCAAACACATTTTGATGGAGATGTTAGAGAGGGTAAGTTAATATTTGAAATTGTTATTGTTTTGTTTTGATCGGATATTATTTCAAAATACAAGTTACAATTTATCTGAAAATATTTCTTTTGCCGGGTAATTCCAGAAATCTAAATAAATATATGCAAAAAATTACAATCCCTTCTATTTGCAAAAAATTTGAATTTAACATTGAGAGAAAACATATTTAGAAGCTCACTTATAGTTTATAGAAAAAAAATGTGCGTGTCAGCTCCGACGCGCGAGTGAAGTTTACTCCGTAAGTATGATTTTTTGAAATGTCTAAAAGAGGTATAACTGTATATAACTATAATTTTCAATATAATTAAATGTAAATGAAAAATTCTGTATTAAAAAAATGCTAACAATATATTATCTTCAAGTAAAATACAAGTAAACAAGATAAAATTTATATAACAAAATTACAAACATTTAGTAAAGTCAGACCAAGAAGTTAAAATTAAAAGAGTGCGTACTGTTACACAGTGGTAATAGGTATGATTCTATACCTATAGGACATTCAACTTCTATAAAAAAAGAATATGGAAATATTTCTTCTATGTCGTAAAAACTGAAGTATGAAGAGCGTAGTTGGAAAATTTATGTAGATTTTAAAATGGAAAATTTCCTCTTAGGACAACAAGCAGGTTATACTAAATATCCGTGTTTTATATATTTGTGGGACAGCTGCGACAAAAGCAACCATTGGACTCAAAGAGCGTGGCTATCGAGGGAGTCAGTAGATGCCGCCACTTCACATAAAACTTTATATAATGAAACAATTTGTTAAAGCCTGGAAAATAAAGATGGCGAATATTTTGCTTATGTGTCGAAAAAAAATCATGAACTGAGCAATGAAAAATTTAAAGCTAGGAACGAATCTATGAACGAAATTGAAAACCGAACCTGATAATCTTTCGTTTCGGTAGTCCAACATTTTCTTGGGAATCATAAATCAGAAAACTATTTATAGTTAGTATACGATATATTGTCTAATTTGAAATATCTAGGGTGTAACATGAGCATTAAACTTCATTATTTATATTCTCATACACACAGCTTTTTCCGATATTAATTAAATTCAATTAATCATATTATAAAAACACACACTCATATGTAATAATAATAGTAACCGAATACACATACATACATACGTACATATATATATATATATGTATATATATATATATATATGTGTATATATATATATATATATATATGTGTGTGTGTGTGAGTATGTGTGTATGTATGTACATTTATTACATATAATTTTTGAAAGTTGTTACACTTAAATAATTTATTTCTATATAAATATATTCATTATATCCTAATTTGTAAATACGTGCTTGATTTTGCCTAATTTCAGTCCTTAAACTAAATGAATATTTGAAGTAATTTGACGAATACATCATATATAGTCACCCTTACGTATTTAATTAAATTATACTGCTAGATACTCAGAAAGCACGAACTGAGGAACGAACCAATGATATACAAGTGCCTCCTAATCGTCTTAACTATATAGTGTAAGGTTTATTTCTTATACATTTCCAACTGCTGTAGTGTTCAAATATTTTAAGACTGAAATTATTTTGCAGTATAAGTTATTTGTTCATAGTTCAATTCTTTGTCACATTAGTGTTTGTCAGATTTAATCGCACAGTATATGAAAAACGATCGTTACATGTTGAGTTTTTGCGTTCTAATAAAAATTACTTAACGCAAGGCGATCTCTCAACGACATTGAAGATTTTGATATCTAAGCTCCGCTCCTTTTTCTTTCCGACAAACTAGCGCCATGCAATACGCTCGGCATATAACAAACTAAATTAACCCGCTAGCCCCGGATGACAATTTGTGACTTTTGAAATTTTAATATGGTTTTTAAATGTTACTTGAGGCGTATTTACATTTTTGATGAAAAATGCCTACTTTTGGAAAGTTTATTGTACACGCTAGGAATATGTAGTAGTAGTGCGCCACCTATATTATCACGCACATGCAGCTAGTTATATACAAGCAAGAGGCATTAGATGAAGCGGTGGGGGTGGGGTTGGGGGGGGGGGTGTCTGGAGCGAACACGCCACCTTTGTCTTAGTCGTCGAGCGGCGTTCGTTCTGAGTGTGAGTTCGTAATGTTGCAAATTTGGCGGCAAAAGTAAAAAACATCGGTCCGTTGAATTTTGGGTTAAAAATTAGGAATATCATCATACGGAGTAAGTGTATTTTGTTTTCAACGTTATCCCTATTAGTGGCTTTAGTTTAAAAAAATTTACTATTGTAAATAGATTTTTAGTTATCCAACATTTAAAAATACATTCGGGGAAGAGGTCATTTGAGTCAAAATTATCGGGGTCGAATGGGCCATGTTCAAGTGACCCCTTATTTTTATGATAATATTTGGTTACACTGTTCATGTTATGTTATGTATAATGCGGTTAAATACTAAGCCAAATTATTACTCGCCACGTATTTAGTTACGATACGCTTGAATATTTTGATATTAAGTAATGTTCTTTTTATTTTAGGATGCGGACTTACAAAAAAAAACCGAACGTGCTAATATCAGTAAAGATTTCATAAAACGAGTTGTAGATCAAGTCATCAATGATGCAAGTATCCGTAAAGTGGCTAAAGATAACAAAATAGACAGAACTACGCTTTCGAGATACGTTAATAAATTAAAAGCTAACCCTAACTCTGATGTGTTTAAGGAGTACACAAACGCACACCAAGTTTTTTTCAGTTGAACAAGAAAAAATATTAAAAGACTATCTTATAAAAGTGGCATCTATATTTTATGGTTTAACTCCATCTGATGTGCGTGGGCTTGCTCATGTGCCGTTAAATATAATCGAACAATACCTGATAGTTGGCATATAAATAAATCAGCTGGAAAAGACTGGTTAATCGCTTTTCTGGAGAGGAATAGTGAACTGTCTATTAGAAAACCAGAACCAACCAGTTTAGGAAGGGCGACATCATTTAATAAAACAAACGTTAGTCTATGACAAGCTGGCAGTAGTTATGGACCAGTATAAATTTCTGGATTCTAGGATATGAAACCTCGACGAGTCTGGTGTGCCAACAGTCTTGAAACCAGGTAAAATAATAGCAGCTAAAGGAAAGGATAACGTTGGTTCTGTAACGTCGGGAGAACGTGGCACTAATGTAACTGTAATTGGAGATGTATCAGCAACAGAAAATACGATTCCTGTGATGTTTATATTTCCTCGGAAGAAGTTTAAAGACCACTTTATGGCAAATGGACCACCTGAATATATAGGGCGCAGTAATAGAAGTGGTTGGGTAACTGATGACGAGTATTTTGATTTTATTCAACACTTTATTAACCATGTAAAACAACACCAGAATCTCCAGTTTTATTATTGTTGGATAACCATTTGTCACATCTAGCAATTAAAATAATTGATCTTGCCAAGGAAAATGAAGTGGTGATGTTCTCTTTTCCACCCCATTGTACCCATAAGTTACAGCCGTTAGACATCTCTGTTTATGGACCTTTCAAAAAATTTATTTCATCTCATGATGCATGGCTTCGCAGTAATTCCGGCAAGACTATTTCAATTTCTTATATACCAAAATTAGCTGCAACAGCTTTTTTTTCTTTATCGGCAATAACCCCAACAAACATAATAAGTGGTTTTAAGAAAGCAGGTATTTACCCTTTTGATAACAACGCTTTCTCTGAAGAAGACTTTATGCCATCATACGTGATTGACCGTCCGGAATCACAATCTCAAACACGAGAACTCCCAAGAGTAGAGACAAATGAGACAAATTATGAAATTCAATTCCGCGAAACTGAAATAAGAGCACCTTCAGCAAGTATTGAGGTGGAGGTTGAAACATCTGTGTTTTTGTCATCGCCCGTTACTGCGTCAGCTACTCTAGAGCTACCAAATGACAGAAAATCAAGATTCAAATGTTGAAATGCCACCTACCTCTAGAAATTACATTCCATTTTCACCAGAGTTAGTGAAACCATTGCCGAAAACAGGGCCCAGAAAGCAACAAGTAAGAGGGAAAAAGAGAAGTTTTGCCATTTTGACAGATACTTCCAAGAAAGATGCACTTAGTTTAAAACAATTTAAAAGAAAAACTAAAACTAACAAGAAGATAGATAAGTCCACCAAAACTGAAGTAAAGAAAGCAATTATTAAAAATTCCTCAGAGTCTTATGAATGAATGTCTCTGATAAGCAAATTAATAAAAAGATCAATAAGAAGAATAAAAATAAAAGTGTAAAGAAAACACAATTTTCGTCAGACACTGAAGAGGACGATTCTTTTTGTCTCATGTGCGTCGAGTCTTATTCAGACAGTCTCCCAGGAGCAGAGTGGATACTGCACTGGTGCCGAGAACGGTGAGCCCGTTCTCGGCACCAGTGCACTGTATCCACTTCACTATCATTAGACGCGCTTCTGGTGCCAGTGTAGTTTATGTTTGCATTAACTCTGACAGTGACTAAACTAATTACGTTACTTTCTTAAATTAGAAGACCATTTAATTTTGTTTTTGTTTTTACGAGAAATTTCAGAAATTTTATTTTTGTTTGAAAGATTTTGTTTCTATAATTCATATTTTTTGTTTTATAGGTAAATTTTTTTAAATTAAATTTTATAAATAAATAAGTACTTTTAGTTTGCAAAGCTTTGAATAATCCATTGGCTTATGTGACCTCTTTGTGTGGTTCATTAGACCCCGCCTATGGGGTCTAATGAGCCTTTACGCCATTTTTCATTGCAAAACCAATTTAGTATAGTAAACAACGGATTTACCAAATTTTTTGTTCCTAATACGTGGTCAAATAAATAAACGACTGATTTAAGACTAACTCACTTTTAGTTTTTTCTTTGAATGAACCCTACGCTGATTCGAACAAAAATCCTGATCAAGTGACCCCGCTCTGCCCTATAATTACTTTAATATGAAGAAATAGATCAAACCGGTGTTTATAATTCAGGTAAATTACTTTTTGTTGCTTTTCTTTTTATGTAACTAGAAGATTTAATTTCGTGGTGTCTATTATTTTTCCCTTATATATATATATATATATATATATATATATATATATATATATATTATATATATATATTATTTAGATATCCCCTCAAATTATATATTCAGCGAATTTCTGCGTGGTGGTCAGAATAACTGCCAAATAGACGAAATTATATTTTATATATTTTTTTATATATTTTATATTAATGTTATAATTTTAGTTTTAAATTGTCATATCAGATAGATGACATTTCCCGGGTTGGAATCTATGTCATTTCCTGGCCCGAAAACTATCTTTGTGCAGAATATCACATCGATCTGTCGCTCCATTGCGACGTGAAAGAAAGTCAAAGTAACACACTTTGCAATTTTGTAATATTTTTTGGGATTGTTTTTTAGTTAGGATGAGATTTCCTGCGTTAAAAAAAGCTTATATCATTTTCTGATTCGCTAAATAGCTGCACATAGAAAATTACATCAATCTGTTTCTCCATTGCAACGTGAAAGAAGGACAAACAAACACGTTTTAGAATTTTTAATGTTTGTTGGGATTGTTTTGCTAGTTAATATGAAATTTTCTGGATTAGAAAGTTTATATCATTTCCTGGTCCGCCAACTATCTTTATGCAGAAAATCAGGTTGCTGTTTTTCCGTTGTGGAGTTGAAAGAAGAACAAACAAACACACTTCCGATTTTTTTATATTTGTTGGGATTGTATTATTAGTTACGATGAAGTTTTACGAATTGAAAAGTAGCCTATGCCATTTCCTGGCCCGCCAAATATCTTTGTGTAGAAAATTTATTTTGAATTAATTAGTGTTAGATATGTTGCTCTATTGCGACGTAAAAGAACGACAAGCAAACTCAGTTTGGAATTTGCAATATTTGTTGGGATTATTTTATTAGCTAGGATCACATTTACTGCGTTGGAAAATCTATTTTATTTCTTGGTTCACCAACTATCTGCACACAAAAAACCAGGTCGAACTATTGCTCCAATACAATGTGAAAGGGGGACAAACAAGCATACTATAGAATTTTTAATGTTATTTGGGAATATCATCTTAGGTAGGATGCGATTTCCCAGGTTAGTAATCACCTTATTTCATTTTCTTATCCACCATCTAATACTGTGCAAAAATCTACGTCGATCTGTTGCTCCATTCCACACAAACGACAAAGAAACAAACTTTTACATTTTTAACATTAGTTGGAATTGTATTATTTGTTAGGATAAGATTTTCCGGCTTGAAAAGTAGCCTGTGATATTTCCCGGTCCGCCAACTATTTCTGTACAGGAAAACATGTTAATTTGTTGCTCCATAGTGACGAGAATGAAGGAGAAACAAACATACTTCTTAACATGTGAATTTTGGAAATATTATATTAGTTAAGATAAGATTACCTATATTGGAAAATCATCTATATTATTTCCTGGTTTGCTAGCTATTTCCTTGTATAAAGCCACGTTGATATTTAGCTGCATTGCGACGTAAAGGAAGGACAAGCAAAAGAAATTTGAATTTTTAATATTGTTTGTCATTGTATTAGTTAGGATGAGATTTTTCGGATTGGTATGTTATTTCCTGTTACCCCAACTATCTCTGTGCAGTAAGTCATGTCGAGCTGTTGCTCCATTGCGACGTAAAAGAACAGTAAACACTTGCGAATTTTTAAAATTAATTGGAAGTTTTGTTTTAGTTAGGAAAATATTTCCCGGGTTGGAAAGCATCCTGTGTCATTTCTTGGTTCCCTAACTATTTCTGTGCAGGAAATCACCTTGATCTGTTGCTCCATTATAATGTGAAATAAGGACAAATAAATATACTTCCAGATTTGTAAATTTTAGGATTGCTATATTAGTTAGGATAAGATTGTCCAAGTTAAAATGTAGCCAGTATTATTTCCTGTTCCAACAAATATCGCTGTACAAAAAGCCACGTCGATCTGTTGCTCCATTACGACCTCAGAGAAGGACAAACAAATAGACTTTTGAATTTTTAATATTACTTGGAATTGTGATATTAGTTAGGATGAGATTTCCCCGGTTGGTATTTTACCTGTGTCATTTCCTGTTCTACTTGCTAGATTAATCTGTTGCTCCACTGAAACGTGAAAGACAGACAAAAAACCATTCCGAATTTTTAATATGAATTGATATTTTAGTTTTAGTCAGGAACAGATTTCCTGGATCGGGAAATAGTTTAGGTAAATTCCTGGCCCATCAACCATCTCTGTGCAGAAAGTTACGTTGATCTGTTGCTCCATTACAACGAGAAAGAAGGACAAACAACCGCACTTTTGAAATTTTTAATATAGGTTGTTAATATGAGTTAGTAAGAGATTTTTCGGGTTGGTATTTGGTCTATGTCACTTCCTGATACGCTAACTATTTCTGTGCAGAAAGTAATGTCGAACTTTTGCTTCTTTGCATCGTGAATGAAGGATAAACAAGCACCCTTTTGAATTTTTAATATTAATTGTTTTTGTTGTTTTAATGAAACTGAAAATTTCCGTGTTAGAAAGTAGTCCATGTAATTTTCTGGTTCGCCAATTATCTCTATACGAAAGCCACGTCGATCTTTTGGTCCATTGCTACGTGAAAGAAGAATAAACAAACATACTTTCCAAATTTTAACATTGGTCGAATTTGTTATTTTAGTTAGGGTGAGATTTCCCGGATCGGCAAGAAGTTTGTGTTATTTCCCGGCTCGCCAATTACCTCTTTGCTAAAAATAATGTCGAACTGTAACTCTATCATGATGTGAAAAAAGGACAAACAAATACACATTTGAGTTTTTAACATTAGTTGGGATTGTCGTATTAAATGAGATGATATTTCCCGCTTTTACAAGTAGCCTAGTTTATTTCCGGGCCCGTCAACTATCTCTGTGCGGAAAGTCAAGTTGATCTTTTGCTTCATTATGACTTGAAAAAAGTGCAAATAAACATACTTTTGCATTCATGAACTTAGTTAGGATTATAATATTATCTAAAATGATATTTATTGGGATGAAATGTAGCCTAGGTTTTTTCCCGGTGCGTCAACCACTATGTATAGTTTCTAAACACAAATACGAATTGATATAAAAAATAAACCAAAATGTAAAGAAAATTAGTAAGCACAAAGGTCGCGTAAAAAAGTTTATAGATACAAACCCAAATGGTTAATAAAAAAAGGCAAACACGAAACAAAAAAAATTAGTAAGTAAAATGTAAGATTACATTAATAGAACAAGAATCAATCAAAATATGTATATTATTCAATATATAATGCATATTCTTCTATGTCCTATCAATAAATTTCAAAATATCATTGGGTGCTAAAATAAACTTATTTCTACGATATTAAAACAGAGATCCAAACCTAATATTAAAATTAATTTAATTATATCGCTTTTTATTTTTATTATTTTTTAAGTAAGTTGGAAAATAAGCGACATATTACCAACTAGCACAGCGCCTCGGCGCACACCGTTACTTTGCATGCGAGTAAAAAGAAGCAATAGACATCGCCAAAACGCGTATTCGAGGGAAATAATGTATTTTATTTTTTTATTGGTATTCTATTTACTTTATTCAAAATAAAAATCAACCAAGATTTTAAATAAGACGTGAACAGTTAGTCATTTTATTTCTATTCATAAAATATTGTAAATAACGGAGTTAATTTGGTTTCAACTTTATGGTAGGAGTTGTTTTTAGATTTTTTCAGATATAAAAGATATTTTAGAAATGTTGTCAAGAATAACACATATTTCTTTCAAGGCAATAAATTGAGCAGATTTTGCTAAAATTTTGTCGCCTTAAGTTATTTATAAATTATCCTACTTAACACAGAATGTAGTAAAATTTCTATCTCACGCTGCTCAAACACACGTCCTATCCTTGTAAGCTAGATTTATCTACGAGTAGTTGACGTTTATTATCTTAATGCTTATATAGCAGATAATGGTAAGGAACTATAAGCAGTGATATATTTCAATGGATTGTGCATATAACTTTTTCTCGTTCTTGGCATCATAAATTTAGAAAACAGGACTTTGGTCTTATTAATTATTAGTTTTTATATCATTAAAAATTATTTCATTCTTTTTACGAAATTTCTGTGAACGTTGGTAACTTGGATATTCTTACAACCAGCCATCGCCCGTGATGTTTTTTTAAAAAGTAGCCAGTCAAGAGGTTGCTCTTAAATAATATTCTCATTGACCCGATCTCGTAATTTTTAGTTTTATTCGGTGTTATGACACGTTACTTTTAATTTGGGAAGTATAATTTAAAAGCTTTCCCCGTTTCTAGAGATAATTTCTTCAAAAAATTGTGAATGAGAATTTGTATTGAACTTATATTCTAAATAATGTACAGGAAATGAAGTAACTGGTCATTAACCTGATAGAAATTAATTTTCAATAAAAGTAGCAGTAGCGATTTCTCCATAGAATTATTTCCATTTTCAAAAAAACTTTTTTCGTTCCTTTTTCCTTCATTCTACAAAAATATCATTAAAATATAATATATTACATTTAAGTTGATGGAATTAATTTTGTTTTCATGTGCGGCTGATCTCGTTTAGTATTATTGATTTTATTAAATTTCTTGTTGTATTTAGTTTAAGATATATTTGATGAATTTTTAAGTAGCGTTTCATGTAAATATGACACAAGGCAAACCCTTTTAATGAAAATCTTAGAACCTAAACCCTTTTAATGAAAATCTTACTTTATTAAGCCTGAAACGTAAGGGGATAATTAAGGTCATATTGTTACGTTTAGAACAACACCGGCATGGTTATAAATTATTCTTGTAAGATATGTTACACATAAGATTATTTTTGAATTAAAATTTCAACAAAAGTATTTCCTATAAGTACTATCACATATAATATCATTTTTGAATTACAATTTGCATATTTTTAAAAGCATATATTTTTATTACTTAAGGGCCTTAAAATCTGCTAGTGACCTGTCGAAATATATACCTACCTTTGAAACTTCGTATTTTTTATTTTTGTTATTATGGTTTTCTTCAGAGAAATGCATAAACCGATTGCTCCAGTATCGTATATTTTTTCCTGATTTATTTTTCTCCAGATTAGTACTTTATTTTTACAAGAAAAATACGTACACGTGTATTTAAAAATTTATCTATTCCATAACTTTAAGAATTGCAAATCGATAGAATTGGATAACTACATTGATTTACAAAATTTGGAGAAAATAAATATTTATATAATGAAATTTTCTAAATTGTTTCAGGGATTTTTTATTAATATTCTCAGTATACTGCGCATGACGCTCTGCTACGTAACATTAACTACCTAAAGATATTCTGTTATTTTTGAATCGACGGTCCTATATTTTATGGTTATAAAAAATCTATAGAAACCTTAGAACTGTTTGGAATAAATTATTTATATGAAATATAATGATTCCGTGTTTCTAAAAGCCAATCGATAGCACCTAATTTATAATAAAAACTTAGTAGTTCATAATTTGGTTGCAAGTAAGTATATATTTTAACATATTTCAAGTCAAACTTGCTAATTTTGGTATAATGATAATAATGTGATAATGTTAATGATAAATCCTTCATGTGCGACTATATAATTTATTAAACATACATATATCAATCGTAGCAACATGATTGACGTTGGATATTCGTATTATTGTATGATATTTTAAGTGCTGTGGTATTTTAAGTGCTGTGATATGGAACGATTTTAATTGATTGATTTTGATTATTTTTTTAGTCTGATTATGGATTGCAAATCTTTAAATTATTATAAATCACTCAGACCGCTAGAAGAATATTCAATCAGAGTTCATTACTTTCTTGGAAATGTGGTATAATATATTATAGTCCTTTGATTATTGAGTATATTTGGCATTTATAGAAATTCTTTGTTCACAATTAAATGAAACTACGTGATGTAGTATTATTTCTACTTTCTTTAAGTTCTTTACCACAACCTAGGTTTCGTTGTATTACAACATCTTCAGGTGAGATATTAGCAAAGATCTCTGCCAGCCCACCTGACAATGATATTTATCTTTACTAATATACCACCTGAAGATGTTGTAATACAATAAACAGTAGGTTGTGGTAAAGAACTTAAAGAAAGTAGAAATAATACTATATCACGTAGTTTAATTTAATTGTGAGTCCTTTGAATCTTGACTGTAGTTTACATTAGTATAGTTTTGCATACACGTGTATATTTCCATATAGAAGTTATAAGCAATATTTTAAAATATTGTGGTCCTGATGAAGATCCTGGAAGGATGGTCTTTTATCTTATTTGGCAGATATTTCTGCAGTACAACAAGTCTTTATAGCCGCCTCCTTTTTTGATTTTTAAGGATTGGAACTTTAGAAAAAAATCTGTAATTGCTCTCAGCAGGGAATTTATTTAGTCTATGGACAAGGTACATATTATCCTTCTTTACCGTAATGATATAACAATGTTCGTTTTTGTGTATGTCGTTTGGCAATTCTAGGTACATTTAGGTAAATATATTTGGACGCGTATGTCTTCCATACTACTCACAGATTATATGTTTTTCTGCCGAGTCTGGTTTTAAAGTCTCTCAGCAACTTAGTAAAATATTTCATTACATAATTGCAGGAAATATAATCACAGAATATTTCTATATCCTCACCAATGTGACCCATCGTTCGTAACGTTGAATTGAATGCGTTAACCCAATAAAATGATTAGGTAATTTATTAAAAAGTTAAGTTAGAAAAATTGTCAGCTCTTATTCAGTTTACATTAAATCCCCTTACCAAAAATAAAAAAGATAATTTTTGTGGTTACTATAAATATCATAATAATGTAAAAAAAATTATAAGAATTTAAACTCCTGTTAAGACAGGAAATAACAATGGAATTAACCAGGGTGAAAATTTCGTTTCACAGATAGCAGCATTTGAATTTTTGGTTTGGTAGTTTAGAAATTATTCAAGCAAAAAAATACAGGCAAGAAGGAATTAATTTTGACGTATAGAAATATAAATAATAATTAATAGTGAAAGGCACTATAGAGATAATGAATATTGTCTCTGAGATGTCTAACACGTCTCGCAGACGAGATAAATCATAAGAATATCCAGATCAGACAGGAGAGGTTCTATATAATTAGTGGACTATATGGAATCTTCTTCTGTCTGATAGCTCAAGAAATTTAAATTTAATACGTGCTGGCAAGCATAATGTAGTATTAGGTTAAATTGAGACAAGTAATCCATAAGACATATAAATAAAAAGATGTATTATGCAGAAAAACGCGAATAAATAAGAAACATTTTCTCGCAGGCCAAACTTTTCTTTTTAATTTAAGTTTGGTGGTTCAAATTTTTCATATCATTCAAATTTATTCTATTTTTGTAATTAAAAAAGTAAAGGTTTTTGCTTACTAATTAGAATAGTTTTTTCCAAATCAAATTTTCAATTATATTTATTCGATTCAGTGGTAATTGGAAAGCGGAATCGTGTGCATAAATATGAATATACGTAATGATCGACCAGGTGTCTAAAAGATTCACAACCAGATTTTCTATGAATTAATTTTATTTTAGAAGCATTAGGTGGCATTAGATTGCCAAATGATTCCTACTGAATTTAAAAATAATATAAAATTGAATATATAAATCATTCAACGGAATCTTAAAACTTTGTTTTGAATCCTTATCTCTCAGTTCAAATTATTTGCGACTAGTAGTATATTAGATGATCAATTTAATGACTCCATTAATGTATAGGAGGTTACACCTCAAGTAAATTAATAAAATAAACCAATTCTGAATGCGGTAGGTGACGAAGCCTAAATACATAATTTATTCTTATAAATTAAAAGGAAAGATAAAGACGTGGAGAGACAATCTTTATATCCTGCTCCGCATATATTGCTGTCTTAATACGGCGAAGATCTAATCTTTAAAGAAAAAAATCACTTTTCATTGTATCGCTGTTTAGAGTCATTTGATAGTTTCCCTATGCCCTGCATTCTGAAACTAATAAAAAAGACGTAATAAAGTGAGGGAAACAGAGAAAATAAAGAAATGGAAATGTTGAAACATACAGAGACGGTAACGCTTTGCAGTTTCTAATGTGGCGCGGGCGTTCCTCCCTCACACGTGGAATAGTAATTTATTTACGCCCTTACTTATGAGTTTATTCTCGGCGTGAAAATATTATCGGGTGCGTTGAAAAATTTATATTATTTAATAAGGAAATAAATAATTGATTTCATGTTTTATGTTTTTTTTAAATAATTATCAATAGTCAATACGAATTGTTATTTTATTTTTCCTAGAAATCACGGTCGCAACTCTTGTGGCTGATATTTATATGAGTTTGGTGGCACTTAGGTCAAAACGAACTAATTTTATTAGTAATCATGTGTCTTTTACAGATTTATTGAAGTAAATTCATAACCTACGGTATAAATAAAAATAACAGTAATTTTATTAATTATTTTGGAGAGAAGAGTAGGAAAGGTAAATATTACAAATAATTTAGAAACGTAATAATAATAAAGATGAAAAAATCGTTGAAGTGAGAGTAAAAACAGGTATGAAGAGTTCTCCACCAAAATAATTTGAAATGAAACTGCTAATCAAGTCCTAGTATCTATTTTTTTTCAGATTTATGTAAAAGTGCATGACAGGCATGGTTTAAAATTAAATAATAGTAAATGAAAGCTTGTTTTTTTTCTAAAACAAATGTACGATAACTTGTTAATTTTAAATAAATTGTACTTATTTTTATACGTCCGTGGAATGATCCTCATTTGAAACATTTGTAATTTTGCAATTTTATGGACAAAAAGTTATCACTCTAGATTAGGCGATGACGTACGAAGAGTTAGACCGACGTGACAAAATTATTTTTTGCTTTATAACAAAACTTTAAAAATGATCTAATAATATTTATTTTTTTATTTTATATATCATCTATTATGTGGTAAATTATATGTATATAAATATATATATATATATATATATATATATATATATATATATATATATATATATATATATATACATATACTATACTACAAACTAATATATACATATACTACAAACTACAGAATGTACGTATCGATGTTGTTACTATAATTAAATTTATTTTAAATCTTTTATAGGAAATGTACATATAATTCTCATTCATTGTTTAATTTCCACAGTATTAAAAAATATCGACAAAATTATGATTAAAGTAAATTCTAAAACGTCTATCACACCGCTAGATCTGATAGATGTTTTAATATTTAATCATAATTTTTAAAAAACGATCCACCATTAACTTTTCAATTTGAAAGTTACGGTAGATCGTTTTTTTTGACACATTACACACGTATAATAGGCAATATGAAGAAGGCACAACACAGCTGTAGTTTATTATTACATGCTTAAATTTTCCAATGTATTTTAATCACAGTTGTTTAAAAGATATAATAAATATTGCAAGCATAAATTTATTTGTCATCCCCTTCAAAATATAATTCAATTTTGTTAAACAATGAAGGCATGTACTTTTCATAACCCTTGCATGCTATTTGACATAAGGTCCACTAATAATCTTAATTGGTATAGGCTTATTTATTAAAAGGATTGCTTTACCTAAATCTATTACGCTAAATTTACAAAGTAGGTAATGCTAATAAACTGTAAAAAGCATTATAAACCTCTTTGCGTAAATTAGGACTTACATCGGGTTCAAAACATTGTACGAGTATGTTGTACTTCTCCTGGTTTGCTAGTTTTTGAAAGCGGTTTCGAACTTATCTCATTAATAAGAGTCCGCCGTTTCCCTGTCCGTTGTTTGCGCAGCCGGTTTTAATATCTTTAACGTGCAAACAGTCAGTCACCGCAAGCTGTCTGGAGATGGATTATTTTAAATACGGACCGTTAGCTGCCTGTGTTTAGTAAGGGTTGTTGTTGGTTTTATTTTATTTAAGTTCGAGGGCGCAACCGGTTAATGGAGTCTATTAATACTTATTCAGGGTGAAAGCTTTTAAAGTTGAGCATTGTGTATGATTTGAAGTATATATAGCGGCATATTTTGAGGTCGTTTCTATTTATCAGAACTTTTGGGAGAAAGGTGTTTATTTTACCATTTTGGACATGATTATGCATTGTATTTAATCGTGAATGTACACTGTCATTAAATTGCTTTTTGAAAAACTGAATCTTCGTTTAGCTTAAAATAAAACATTAATAATTTTGAAGTGGAAATAGGCTTTTTATTTAGAAATTAATAATTGTAATATTTCATGTTAGTTTTCAGAATAATTTCTACAATGATCTAAATTTTTACGTTTCCGCAGCTTCAAAGTCATAAGCGCCTCTTCTCTACGTTTTCTTGTATCAGCTTGTCACATTTTCGAAAGTTTTCATTTCTTATATTACAAATGACATGTGTGTGGAAATTTTGGCAAGTTAAAGATTAAGTGGTAAGCAATATTTTTCCTTTTTAAAGATTATTTTCCTCTTAATTTTAAAGAACTTTATTAGAGCTTGTTACACATTTAGATCTCAATTCTTTCATTGGTGATGTCAATAAAACCTTTGTTCTTTTAGCGAACTAGGTCTCTTTTTCACATATGTATTTATGGTACGATGTATTTTAGAATTAAAGAATATTAGACCCTTTTCTGAATATTCTACACTGCGACCGATAAAATGTACTAGGCTGGACACTGCTTTTAGACTCCTAGTTTCTGACACCATATGTCGCCACTTTTCATCAGAGAAAGGTCGACTGCCTGGAAATTAGATTTAAAAAAAATCATTGGCTTCAGGAGGGTGTGATTACTGATTTTATGTTGTTAAAATTGAGGTCAATGGATAAGTGATTAATAAATAATTAGTTAATAAAATATTTTGTAGCATATATATTATTTGAGCATATAAGTCAAAATATTTTTGATACGCACTGAATTATCGAAACGATTGACAGAGTCTTCTTATTTTTTAACATCGTGGAGTTTTTCAATAAACATGCTCATTAATTTAAGTTAATTTTTTCCACTAATCTAATCTAACATTACCCAACCTTATCTAAACTGATTAAACCCAAAGTAACTTAACCAAACCTAACATAACATAGCCCAGCGCCCAGCATAGCTTAACCTAATATGATCTGCCCTAACCTAACTTATTCAAACTTTAAAGTATTTATTTGAAACCTAGCAGAATTTACATAACAGAACTGTGTTTTGTATAAATTGAAAATTTCCTATGAATATTAGAGTAGATTTCCTAAACAGACGAAATGTTTATTTCTAAGCATATTTAATAATTATTTTTGAAAGAAAGTTTACACAATACTGCAATTAAGTGTCAAAATGTTAGTACCAATGTATTCCATTTAAAGTAACAGTCGACATAATATTTAGGAATTGTAGATTGATTTATTTCATTACGTTAGATACGTCTTCAAAGATACATCTTTAACATATTGAAGATAGGGATAATTTATTTTTAATAAATTTTAATTATCTGTTTATCCCTTGCCCAATACTATTAATATACTCCTTGTCCAATAATATAAACGACATTAAAATTTATCCCTTTTTGTAAAGTATTGTCACCGAATGGAAAAAAAACAGACCATTTATAACTTCGCCGTGCCCGTCAGCCTGTTTGCCTTCATTGTCATAGTATCATTCTTTATAAGGCTGAGACATATCTAAATTGCGTTAAAGTAGAAATAAAGAAAAAAAATTACTTTGGGGATGAATTTCTTTTTAAATGTAATCGAAAACATTAAGTAAATGCTTTTGATAAGACGTCTTTTTCGCGAGATATAAATATCTTGCCAAAGACCGGCAAGCTTTCAAAGTTTTTATCTCCGTATATCAACAATCTGAAGAATTTCAGGAAACAGTATTTAATAGGGTACTTCGATGCAAAATAGTTTTGCGTGAAAACATTTCGGTCAATCAGCTTTTGAAATAAAAAAAGAATCATGTATCCAAATTTCTTTGTTTTTCGGCTATGAATGACATTGCAGGCTACATATTTATTTAATTAAATATTATATTAATATTTAAAAAGTTTGTCATATAAATTTGTCAAATTAATATTTGTAGATGAATAAAAATACTAAGTATACCTAAATATTCAAACTTTTATATAAACTTAAGTGTAGGCGGAAACTACGTGGTGCGGATTTCATTCATACCCAACAGGAATTTCGTACTTAACGTACTTAACAATATAAGTAATATTATGGTTTAGAGAGATAAAGTATGGAATTCGCTGACTTTATGTTTAAGTCCTTAAGTTATATATTTCAAATTGAGTTTTATTTTCAAAATTATTCAGTTGGTGTTGCTTTTTAACCTAGCAATCGAGCAATGAATCACGAACAGGTATACTTATTGTCGGCGGAGCGAATCAATTAATTACTTCGTTCTCCTGACATAATATGACATGCCAAGACATGACATGGCATGATATGACATGACACGATTTGCCATGACATAACATAACTTAACCTAACTAATCCAATATCATCTTAATCTAACCTAACATTATCTAATCTAATTTAACCTGATCAAACCTAAGTAACCTAACCAAACCTAACGTGATATAACGTAGCATAGCCTAACCTAACATAATCTGCCCTAACGTAATTTAGTATGACCTAACCTAACTAACCCTAACCTAACATATTCTAATCTAACTAAACCTGGCCAAACCTAAAGTAACATAACAAAGCTTAACATAAAGCAACATTGAAACCCATCTGATCCAGTCTAATCTTACCTGGCTTAACATAACCCAACTAAACTAATATCACCTTATCTATCCTGATCTGGCCTAACATAACCTAACCTAATCTAATCTAATTGAATTGGCTGGGAAAATTTTCCTTATACTTAGCTCACGTTTCGAATTAACAAGTAGCGTTTTTAACCCGAAAAATAGTGTGATACCTTGGGATGAAACTTTATTATTAACTTAGTTAAAAGTAGAGAATACCATTAATGCTACGATATATCCATCGACAATACAACGTCCATATTAAAGGCCATGCGTGTTGAGAGTCCAAAACCATCAACCAGTGCAAGGCAGACAGTGCTTATTGCCCCTAGTCTATATATGATGTGTTGCGTAGTTAGACATAGAAAACTTACGTGGTTCCCATTTTTTTTTGACAAATTTATATATGTATTTATTCACTTGATTATCAGAATAAAATCATATTGTAAGTTTAACTTGACAAATGCTATTCTTAGAGTTTAATTAATTGTACAATTTTATAGAAATAAGGCTATCATTTATCGATATGCTCAATTTGTAAAACTACCTTTCTGTGAACACTTTTAACGTAATTTTTTTTCTGTTAATTACCGTAATAAAATCCCTGTAATAGAGTTGTTGAGTTATTTTTAGCAAGAAATGAAAAAGAGATTTTTTTTCAAATACAGCTTTGAACAAATTGAGAGTTACAATACGTTTTTCAAGTTTGCAAAAGAAATAAGTTGAACTGTATTCAGTTATGAATTTATTAAAATTTTTTAAATTTAAAATACTATTAAATACTACTATACAAAATAGTAATTTAATTTAAGCTATGCCTCAGTAATGTTTTTTTTAATATGTCACTATATAATTTTGATTTCAATTACTACTAGCGGGATGCAAGCCCAAATTCAACTAATTTCGAAATAAAATTTACATATAATTTCTAAATTAAATTTAATCATCATTATATTTCCTGTCTCTATGGTCGAAATTCAATAGAGGATACGTCAGTCAATCTTTTCTTAGGAGTTGATATTCGCATTTTTAAGTGTTTCCGTGGGTAAAATAAATAAGCTTTATTTTATTTACTTATTCATTTGCGCGTAGTTATGTAAACATTTTAATTGTTAATCTGTGCCTTTTAATTACGATATTAAGACAACTAAATAGCTTTAATAACATTACAGCATATAACGATGACATATTTCAAGAACTTTATTCTATCTCACCACAAACATGTCACACTCTGGCGCAACTGCGAACCGGTTGTTGGGCAATTGTACATCGTGAAAAAGTGGATAATTCCGACATCCTGTCAATAACATTTCATGTGAAATTGTTGCCATTTTTCACTATCGCTTGACTCTTTAAAAGTTGTGTGATCCTATGTAGATCCTAGCTCTAAATGAGTGTAGATCTCGGTTAAAGAATGTTATAGGGGTGTGGCCACGTACTCGTGATATGGTATGTTTATTAAGTATAGTAAAATAATTATATTTTGAAAAATTGGGTTTTCAAACGTTATTCGTATATATGTACATCATTAATATTTATATTGAAATTCAATTACATGTCGAGTGGTTCCAGACATTAGGCATTGATATATGTTATTTTTCTTTTTTTTTAAAGAAAACTAATTTCCTTACACCATTCTCAGTAGTTTGAAAGAGGTATGGGATGAAGTGAGATATTCGAAGAGCAAAATTATGACAACAAAGAAAATTTCTTGTACACAAAATTGCATCACCTCTCATAATGCGGAAAAGTGATATATTGACTTGAATTTATTAGTTTAATACTATTTATTCACAAACATAAACCACTAAAAAATGCCAATCGGAAAGAATATTAAATGACTTTCTAAGTCATTCACCTTTACACAATTAAACATTTTGATAAGCAGAAATTTTTTTTTGTTATGTTTAGAGTTGTGGACATAATTTATAATTTTAATATTGGAAAATAAACTTGAGAATCGATATCAACTTTATATAAGTATTCTCAAATAGAAAAGCATTGACATAACAAGTATAGAGAGTGGCAAGAAAACATTATGTAAAAATCAACTTAATCGAATTTTGACTTAATTGTTTCTTGCCATATCATTGGAAACGACATGAACGAATGATTCTGTAATGAACAAAATTTCATGACAAATTTTGTATTCTAATTACCTGTACGTATGTCCATATATACATAACCAATATGTTAATTTTATTATTTGAATGTATCAATATTTTTAATACTGGTACCGACTTTGTTTTTTGTTCGTTTATTGCTTTTCAAACACATATTATTGTACCATGTTGCATGTCTAACAAAAGATACTGTTTCATTCGCTAATTTGATTACGAGCTATAGAAGACGTACTGGTTTAGATAGACTAGATGCCAGCATAAGTTTATTAAGTATTTGCTACAGTTCAGGAATATAAGGATGACACATCTGATCTATTGATTCATTGTCGTACAATATTCATCAGTGGTGGGAGTCGAGTCTCTACATAAATTGAAAGGCAATTCCAATTTGTCCTTGGCTGCAATGTTGATGTAAGGTTCATTTTTCAACAATTACACTTTTTTATGAATCACATAGTTCGTTAGAAAAAAAAAACAATTTAAAGAAAAATAAAAAAAAATAGCTTACATTTTCTGATGTAAAACAACAACTGTGTTATAACGATTTTTACATTAAAAATAAACAAACTGCAAAGAATTAACTTTTTATTAAACTATCTGGTCTTCCATTTTACAAACACGCCTCTTATATTTTGTCAGTCAATTTAATTCAGTGTATTAGTTACTGTTTTTATTGTTAATAGCGTTTTCGTCGTGATAGGTTATAACTGCAAGGGGCGTATTTTGCTCAGTAGACTACGTCATTCAGACGAGATTTACCAATCCATATTTTATTGAAAAAGCATATAGTTATGAAAGGTGGACCGAAACCAAAATTCATAAGCGATGTCTATTTGCGATTAGCCGTAAGTTTTATTTTGAATAAAATGTTGTCCCGTACAATATTATATTCAAAATAAAACTTCCGCTTTTTATTCTTTTCTTTTTTTTATAGCTTTTTATTCCTCATGATAATTTTACTTTTTTATTTTCATAAATGGAGAAAGTTCTTAAAAAAAATAATAAAAAATATTGTGTTCATGACGATTTCAACAAAAAAATAATTAATTTGAAATGTGCATTTACTATGAAGAAAGGATCGTTAAACCCCAATTTTATAAGGTAATAATTTCAGCTTATTTAAATTTTGAATTTGTTTCTTTTTGTATAAATTCGTATTTGTATTTGCATATTTATTATTTAAAGTTACTAGAGGGCAATTAAGTCAAAAAATGCGAACAAGTTTTTTGTGTCAAAAACGCAGTTTGTATGAGAAATAACATTTTTCGTTATAAAATGTTTTGTCAGACATATCGTTTTGGGTTAAATTTAATATACAGTGCAATTTTAATTGGTATTAAACTGTGTTTATTCAGATCTAAGCCATTTTACAAAGCGTGGATGTGGTAATATTTAATGTGTTTGTTTGGTTTGCAATATCACATCGTTTGTCTTTGATCAACAGAAATTATGAATTAGAAAGTGAAGCAAGAAGCAGTTTGTGAAAAGAACTTTGATAGACACATAATAATGAAATGTAAATGTATATATATATATATATATATATATATGCACTACGCGCCAATGGTCATTATCATATTCTAAATTTTCATTTACCAACTAATAAAGCGCAACTCTGTTAATGGCACTAAGAAAAAGTATTTAGGTTTGTTGACTGGCTCCTTAATATAATCATCCCTTATAACGAAGGTTTGATTGGCTGACCTCATTATTATAATCACTTTACTGGTTCAGTAGTTTGTTCCAACCACGTTTGCTTTCCATATTTTTCAGGATGTTTAGCTTTACGAGACTATGTAATGGACGGCGCATCAGATTTTAGAGACACATTGGCGACAAATTCTTTATATCCTATGACGGACTTCGAACGCTTTCAACACAGATTGATTTATTTTTATCACTTTCCGGGGGATGCGCAGAATTTTTTTTAGCATCAATTTTATTCTGTTCTTTTGATGACAGCATCTAGATTTACGTGTAGGGGAGTGAAAAAAATATTGGGTCTGGGTCTCTTTAACTCCGTCTTCTTATTGAATGATATAAATATGTTAATTTAATTGTAGGATTCACAGCTCCCGTTTCTTAATAGCAAGCATA
The DNA here is from genome assembly GCA_039881145.1 of Druceiella hillmani. Taxonomy (NCBI): domain Eukaryota; kingdom Metazoa; phylum Arthropoda; class Insecta; order Lepidoptera; family Hepialidae; genus Druceiella; species Druceiella hillmani. The sequence continues at coordinate 8,557,904 of JAYKKI010000043.1, forward strand.
TAAACTTTATTTTGCAGTGAGAATACTTACTTCTTCTATTGAGATGAACAGTCCAATTAACGATTATTAGTTTAATCTAATATAGATTAATTGTTAGAAAAACGTCTTAAATAGAAGTTTTTCTCATCCATCTATCCACCTAAAGCTTTTGGTTTCTTTCGAAGAATTACGATTAAAGTTTAAAATTCTAATTTTCCATATTCTTTACTGTAGGCATGGGACTTAATAGTATACAATGCTCTTATGTAATATAGACATGTCATTAGCTCTCTAAAAGCGGTCCTTAAAAATAAGATATTTGCTTGTCTTTAATTACCTATCGTTTATGTGAATTTACCCCTTGTGATGTTATCGGTTGTCACTGCCTTATTTTATAGAAATTGAACAATATGTCTTCTTGAGTTATATAAAATTATTGTAATTATACAGTTACTATCAAAAAATCTTGAGATAACGTTAAAATTGTAAGTGTATCAAATAATATTTAATTAGGATTTTTTTAATTTAAGCAGGTTTGACTTATTTTCATTGCCCAGAAAATGAGTTTGAGAATAAAATTATGAGATGGCAATATTTTGTTGTTCTTGTTAAATATACTCTGTGTCAGCAAGTGTGACAAGTCCAAATTTAACTATTTTCCTTTTTACGAATTAAGATGTCTGCCGTCGCAATCAATCATACATCTTATAATGATGCTATTTGATACGCTCTCGCACAGAATATAAACTGTAGAATTTTTATAATTAAGACTATTTTTTATCACTTTAAAAATTACTATACCATCTTCAACCCCTATTTTCACACTTTAAGTATTGAATTTCAAAAAATCCTTTCTCAGTTTCCACTTAGAAACCAACCGGAACATATTAAAGTACGCCCGAAGACACTATATAGTCATTGTTATTTACAGTGACTATATATAGGGGACAAATCCCAAATAAAATGTGATATAATTTTTTTGCATTGTAATAAATTGTAATTTTTATTTAATAATAAAAGGAAGAATTGTATTCTGAGAATCACAAGACAGAGATTACTATCCCTAATTGCAGTCATTTTAAAATTGAGATTACACAAAACCGAATTCACGGATTGATTTATTGGGTTGTTCAGTCCTGTTTCTGATGTATCAGTGTATTATAAATATTTATTAATTAGTCCATACTTATCCTTAGCAAAGCCCATTATAAAATAATTTGACTAAATGATTTGAGACTTATCATCCCTACATATTAACTTAAAATTAAATTTACGTAAACATTATTTTTCAATGTGTCGACTGTGTTGCTTCTTTTTAAGATATATGGCAAATTTTAATAGAGGATTTTAATTTTAATTGATATTGAAATAAAAACTGAAAATTTATCATAAATAAATTTTGAGAGTGGCGTGTTAAATAAATATTTTTTGAAATATAAGTATTCAAATATTTTAAAATATAACTTCAAGGGAGTGGAGCGTATTAAGAAATAATTATGTCGTAACGAAACAACAAATAAACATGCATTATGATCGTGTTCTTCAGGATTTAAGAAGTATATGTGTAGGATAGTGCACCTGCGTCAAGTCCTTCTATATGCTAATGAGCAATGCTTTTAGTCGAAACACCTCAACGCTTCCAATCATTGTATCTGGAGATTCCGCTGGGACCGAGATTACTTTTGCAAGATTTTTGGGATTTGCGTTCTGTCACGAGCGCGAGCGCTATTAATAACTCGTAGCCGTGCGCTCACGCGGGTTTTATGACAGCTGCAAACAAAGAGAAGTTGCTAATAAAAATGAGTTTCTCCATTACTTCTAACATTACAGGAGAGTCCGCATTCAATTCTATCTTCATCTCTACAAATTCTTTCGTTGTTTCAGCACGTTTTTGCTACGCACATGGGCACGTAATTGTTATTCTTTATCAGCAATTCCGAAGTTGTTTAAATTATCCTTCGAAGTTCTTTTTGTAGTATGTGTCCAAGATTCGTGTTATAGTCAATATCATTTAAAAAACTTACATCTTTAAATACTAATAGATGCGTTTATGTACCTGACATAAAGAAAATATATAAGTTACCTTTTTAGCAATGTGTTCACGTAATTCACTATATAATTTTGCAAAATTTCATAACAATTGGTCTTCGTTATATCCGTCTGTGTTTTCGTATATCGGAAAAAGTTGTGATTTTTTTATATGCAAATAGATGGCACTTATAATGAAAAATAAAAAATCAATTTTTGTCATTCGGCCATTATATTCTGCAACTATATATTGCTGGTAAAATAATTATACATATTTCAAACAGTCACATAGCTCATTGTTATGAATTAATGAAGCAATGAAGCAATGGAGGAAAAATATTGTATATTTTTGTAATTATGTCACTTAAGTACCTTTTAAAATCTTACCTATATCTGTTAGTTATCTCCTTAAAACCTTGCAAAAAACTGCGACCGCATCTCGGTTGCACAGCATTAGAAAATAAATCAACTAGTTATAAAACTTCTCACGAATATTTGTCTCTTTTGTTATGCAAGTTGAATGTTACGGAAACGAACGAGGGAAAGAGTGGAAATGTCAAGGAATGCAAGCGGAGAGCAGCAGATGTCATCTGCAGTCGAGAGACGTGGTTTGGACGTGCGCCAGTAACTGCTGTAACTAAATTTTATTCAATTTCTTTTTAAAGTACTGTATTTAGCTCAAAGCAATTTTACTAATAATGATGAGGAATACCGTTATTATATCATTGTTATTTGTGAAGATAATTGATTGTTTATAGGTTTAAAAATAATATATATAGATATGTAGTAGAAGGGAACAAACGAAATGCATCGAGTTATGGTTATTTAATATTGATAATATCTTGCCTCAGAATGTGACCGTATTCTGAATGCAATATAAAAAATACGATAAATTTTTGCTGTTTCCGATGGATCGATTAAAATTTAAAAAGGGTGCAAGGATACGGAGAAACGCTTTTAAAATAATAACATATCTTTAAATATTATAGTTAGAAAACAACGGAACTAAAATCGCATGTAATTGGTAAATATACTAAAAATACAGGATTCAGTTTGAATCTCGATGACTCAAATTAATAATTTTAAAGATTCCGTTTCTTTAAGTCAATCACTTTCATTCATTTATTATTGTTATATTTAATTTATACGTATTTATTAGCAATTATAACTTTAAACGAAGAAATTATGAAACAGATTTTTATTTAGTATTAATTTATTTCTAGTAGCAGAGTATTTATTGAAGTAAAACTTCTTTACGCACGCTTGACTTGGGGAGTAAGCTGGTGAATGCGTGACGAGAGCGTTACGAGAAGTGTGATCGGGCGAGGCGAACGGAATTTGAGAGGGAGATAGTTAGTGAAGACAGAAAGAGAGAGAGTTACGTTTCGTATATTACTGTAGGGACCTTAAGAAGGCCTTAAGAAGCAAACGCTTTGGTTTAATAAAACATATTTGAAACTAAAAATATAAAGAACGCAATCCTTGCATTTGTCAGTCATAACTGTGTTGTATGACTACGAAACGAATTTTGGAAACAACACAAAAAAAATTCTAGAAAAGATATGTCTGACACGAGTGAGTGAATTTGTAAATATGTAGCGGAAGAGACGGCGAGACCGAATCGAGACTTTATCATCTGCAGAAAAGTGTGGGCGGGCGAGGCGAACGGAAGTTAGAGGGAGATATTAGTTAGTTGAGACAGAAAGAGAGAGAGTTACGTTTCGTATATTACTGTAGGGACAATAGAGAGAGGTGCGAGCATACATTTTCTTTCTCTATTTCCCTCATAGCCAGTTATGTTTCGTATATCTAAGACACAGTGCAAGCCTATTTTCTGTACCACACTGTAGGAGCAAGAGAGAGCAGCGCGACGCACATTTTCTTTCTCTCTTCCTCTCATAGCCAGTGCATGAAATATATATATATATATATATATATATATATATATATATAAATATATATATATACATACACATATATATATATATATATATATATATATATATATATAAATATATATATATACATACACATATATATATATATATATATATATATATATATATATATATATATGCGAGTTTCCTAGCGTTACGCTAACGGTGATCTTTTGATTATTTTGTACTTTCATTTCGTTCTTGAACAATTTTATAAATTATTATTTTGTTCAATACATTAAATATTCTACGTTTAAAGTGAATATAGTGTGGTCTAAAGCACACTCGTTTTTTTTATTACTACCACGGTAGCCTAATTTTTTCAACCTGACGTAAGGAATGAATTATTAAACCCTTCGTGAATTAAATTTTTTCTCTTCGCTTTTCAGTCGAAATTAGTTTCCAGCGTGTTTTTAATAATAGTTGTTAGTGTAAGAAGTAGTTGGTATAACAATTAACTGCTAGCACAGCCGCTGTTGATTTTTATACCACCGGTGCATAAATGACAAGGTCGTTGCGAAATGCATTGGCTGTTTTAAATATCTTTAGCTGCATTGTCCTAGAGTTCTACTAGGGAGTTTATTTAAAAATAAGTGAATTTGGACAAGTTAAGACAATTTACTCTCATTCTAACACTTTTTCGTTTTTTTTTAATAGAACATCTTGAACTGTGGCAGTCGCGCCAAAATGTTTAAAAATCGAAGATCACATGTTGTCACCTTTTTATAATAAGCGTCACTTCTATCAGCTTGCTGTTCGCTCTTAAAATTTTGTGGTTAATATATTTTGTTAAAATCAAAAAAAGTTATTTTAATATACTTTCTTGTAAGTTTTGAGATATTTCGCAATTATCTAATTGTTAATAAGAGAAAAGAAAATTTATCTATCTGTTCTATACGGTTAATGCAAGAAACAAATTAGTCATTTGCTCTAGGTGTAATAAATTAGTTTGGAAAACGCTATCAGTTTTTGCTTTATTTCAGAGATTTTGTGTGATTTTAAATACTAAATAGCTTGTAACTGCCTACCAAACGCTCAAATCTCAAGTTTTTTTGTCAAACAGTATCTCAATTTGGATGAACGTACTATTTGCTGTCTGAGAAATGTCTGTCACCTGTATTAACTGTTTGGGAGGTGTCAAAGACCTTAAGATATGATTAAGACTTAATGAGATTATCGTGACCAAAAAAAATAATAAAAAACAGATACTATTTTATGTCCACTAAAATCAATTGTAAGAACTGCGGTCTTGGATGAATTAAATGTAATTCTTAAATATTTCCTAATGTATGTCGTATTTAAATATATACTCACTTTGACAGGTTTCAAATAATCATGTAACTAAGCTACAGCAAGTTCCACAAATTTATGATAGCTAAGTAGACTCTATATGTTTACAAATAATAGTCGACCAACTTATGAGATGTAGTTGGGTCTGTAAAAAGTTGATGGAAACTCCATAAGGTGATTTAAACCAACTGCAAAAATAATTATATATTTTAAATAAGTAATAAATTTATATATATATATATTTATATTTTTTTTTTTTATATTTATATATTTTTAGACAGACAACGTTTTTACACGTTTGAAAGATAATAAAGAAAGAAAGATATAGTAGGCAATATATTTAAGTTGTGAAATATTCATATTTGTTAGAAAAATTATACGCACTTATATGCTTATAAGTTCTTCAAAGTGCACGAAATTCCCGTGATGTGAGTTATATTCGTACTTAACTGGCTTTTTTATGTATATATACCTATATAAAATGGGTTTTATTTAATAAATAACATATATTTATACAATCAATTCTCATGGAATTACTGTGTTTATAATTTCACACTTTCAATTCTGTTTTACTGATTGTCCATTAAATAAAGAGTTGAAATTAATTTTATTGTTTTAACTATTTTTTTTTTATAATACTTAACACTACAACCAATGAACAGATTTTGGCCTTACGTATTTACATTTTAAGATTTTTTCAATACTACGCTTAGTTGTGCCTTAAGAAGTAAACGCTTCAGTTTTCTAAAACATGTTATAATTAAAAATATAAAGAACGCAATCCTTCCATTTGTCAGTCATAACTATTTTGTATGACTACGAAACGAATTTTGGAAACAACACAAAAAAAAATCTAGAAAAGATATGTCTGACATGAGTGGGTGAATTTGTAAAAATGTAGCGGAAGAGACGGCGGGACCTAATCGAGACTTTGTCATCTGCAGTCTCGGCATGTTTTTCGAGCCAATTTCATATGACTGCAGGCGACTATTTGGCTTTTTTGTACGTATTAGTATTCGCTTTCAAACGAAAAAGTTTGTAATTTTATCTCTAACAATTTTTAAAATATGTAGAGATACAACGTAGTTACTTCAGCGCAGTCTTTCCCAATGTCGGCGATAACGCCCTCTTGTGAGCATTGGAAACATTCAGGGGAGCGGTAAAACACCCAGGGAAAATTTTTGGGCTGTTGAAGAGGTCTAGAGGGGCGATGACTGAAACAAAAAATGGCGAAAAATTATATTAGGTGTAGCCAAAAATTCTGGGGTCTCTAGAAAATGATTGGATTTTCAAAGGGGATGGTACGTGAAATAGGTTTGAGAATTTCTGCTTTACTGTAAGAAACAAATATTTCTAACTTAGGCAAAATATACTTCAATTTGTAAAAGGCAGCTACGATCTTTTCATTATTTTCTTTAATATGATTTATTTTTATTAAATAATTGTTTCTAGATTATTTTCATCAGATCATTCTATGGCTAATAATGTTATGATTATTTAGGTAATATAACTAAAAAATTATGTCATGATTATTTACGTAACTTTATCATTACGCACTTCAACACTGTCATGACGGTCGTGTTAAACTTTACTTTATAATGATATAATTAAAAGAGATTTTAACTTTAAAAAAATTTATTTAAAATATGTTTCCAATCATCTAGTATGGTACAATCTTTAGAGGGAATAAAGCTATAACGTTGAGGTGCTTTTAATAATAGCAGTAATATTTACTTTAGTTTTTGGTTTATATATACTAGGGTTTGGGGTTTATTACCTTACGCAAACATCAACATAATTCGTCATGATTAATACATTCGTATTGTATGCTAATTTTTTATTTAGATCTAATACGTATTTTTCAATATACACTGTCTTAAATTGATAGTGAAAATTCAAGACAATTTTGTTTCTGAAACATTTTAATCCCATGTCATATATTAATTTTAGTTCGATTTTGTTTAAAGGGACAAAAATACGCGAATCGGAAATGCAGGCACTCTCGACATACAATAATATAAATACGCAAGAATTTATAGTAATCTAAATAAATAAAAATTATAAACAAAGTTATAATACTCACTACTATAGACAAGGAGGTTTTTCCAGCACGGATCATTTTGCGAAAAAGTTAACTTTTTCGCAAAATGATCCGATAAAAATATTATGATATTTTTTAAAAGATAATGTAAAATTTAATTTATATTTTTCCATATGAATATTTCATACCTTACGGAAATACGAGTGCTAGAAAGCTATTCATAGTATATTTAACATAACTATTCTATTAAATTAACTTGCAATTTAGTTTTTGATTAATTCATTTGTAAGTATAAATTAAACATACGAATCAAATTAAAACAAATTGGTAATTTGAGTTTGTTCCTTTAATACGATCTTATAAAATAACAAATATCTAGTGATGATCGCTCACTAACTAATATAAACACATAAGCAGTGGGAAAACCCATACAAACCAGGCTTCCGCTATTGTACTTGAAACATATAAATGCTGTTGGATGTTCCTAAGAGTTAATCTTTGCTAATAGCCCACCTGAAGATGTAATACAACGAAACCTAGTTCGTGGTAAAGGACTTAAGAAAGTAGAAATAATACTACATCACGTAGTTTCATATAAATGTGAATAATGAATTTCTACAAAATTAACGCCAATATTCAAAATATCTAGTACATAAGTGGACAAGTAGTGCAAGCGAGGTCAAGTATTCAAATTTGTGTGTTGGAAAAGAGAATGCTTTTAACTGTTAATTGATGAGATTTTCAATAGTGCGTCTCTAGATAGAAAAATAGATTTCAAGCTTCTACGTAACTTAATCATGAAATACAAACCGAACTGAATTTCTATGTATTTTATTTACACTTGCTTTCAATCGCTCCCAGTGACTAGTTAACTTGTCGACACTTTTCCATTCAAGTTTGCTTTACATAAGGCAACCCGGGTACGTTGGCAAAAATTGTTTCCGCTGACTTTGTATTTAATATAAGCACAACATTCTGCTTGTCTTCTTGTAAGTTCGAGAAATAACGGAATTGGAGTTCGTATATTTTTATCTATTTTCACTAGACAACTATTCAAAATTTCAATGAAGTACAATGTTGTTTGCTATAATGTATGAAAGTAAAAATAAATATAAAAATTGAAAAACATTTTTAAACATTACAGAAAAGTTTTGAAAAACGAATGAAAATTGACGATAACCACGTGTATTAGGTATTTATGAGAAAATATTTATGAAATAGGATAAAAGTTATATGTAGAATTCTATACCTTGTAAGTTAAAAACTGTGACAATTTGTTGTTTATCTGTTTGACTATCTTTATATTGTTCACGCTGTGGCCTATTCTTGAGTTGCCTATATTCGTTTGGTAAATTTTAAATGTACTTTATTTCGCTATGCAAATATTAAATGGAATAATCGTGTAATATCTTGAGACGTTATTGGATTTTTTTTTTGAGAAAATATTTTAGAACCTATTTAATTAATAAGTTTTTACACAAACACAGTGGATTGGTAAATGTTAATTATTACACAGATTAAATATTACATCTACATTTCCTGGTAAAAGTAATTTTTTAAAATAATTTCAAGCGAATGGTGAATTTACGAATTTTTAAGGACGCAGATAAAAAAATTTGTGGTAATCAAACATACATTCAAGAATATTAAAGACAAAATATAACATGAGTTGATTGCTAACTAAATTATCAACTTTAAAACAAATACCACAATATGCTTTGGCTCAATGAACACTTTGGGAAAATTAATTTTCCTTATGTAATGAAGTTTAATATATTAAATATCCAGTGTCTTTCTGTTTTAAAAGATAATATGGATAATTATAATCCACAGGGTTATGTTATTGGGCGGACAAATTGCAATAAATAAATAGTTCGACGCAAAGAATTAAAAATGTGCATTGTTGAAATCTGAGTTACGCCTCGAGATTATTTTTCTGAATCATGCAAAAATACATCTAATTATTCTTTTAGCACATTTGTGTCACAATATAGACGGATTGAAGACAGAACGTAAAGAGGTTTTAATAATATTGAAACTAAATAATACACTTATTAATTTATTGAGCATAAATTAAAGCCCTTTTGAAAAATCGACAAGAAAGATATATATATATATATATATATATATATATATATATATATATATATATATATATATATGCATACACACACAATCACTAGTAAAAACAAAACTATTTTAATAAAATTTGTGCAATAGTGACCCTGTGTCGTTACGAATGTGGTTCGCTACTTAAGAAACTAATAATAATCGGGAAAGTAAGTCCATTTTTTTTATTTTCCTCGTGAAAATTTTGTAGAAGTACCACTAATAGATAAACATTTTTAGGGGTTGTTTCAGAAATATTGTAGTGACAAGTTGATTGTAAAAGTATAGCTCTGTAAAGTTACTTCTATTGAATACTTATATAATATTGGTTAATAAATTTTCATGTACAGAGAAATAATTTTACTTTAATTTTTTACAGTATTTAAATAGCGTTAAAATATATGTAGCATTTTAAAAACTGTATACATAATATTATTTATTTCTCGTAGTTTCGAAAGAATTCGTAGCTTCATTTGAAGTAGTTCTTAAAATAAATTAAGAAACAGGAATGATCTAATGCTTTTTAGATTCTACTGATGATTCATTATCATGAAATATGCTTCTTTTTACAAAAAAAGTGATGAAAATTATGAAAACCAAAAAAGAAATACAGATGCTAATTATATGCGTCATTCGAAAGTAAAGATTACTTGAGAGGATTATAAACAATTATGCATGAATTATTACACACGAACAAAGATACGATGATATCTTTTTTTAATTCAATAAAATCATGTATTTCATTTTGAGTCATTATATATACATATATATATATATATATACACATATATATATATATATATATATATATATATATATATATATATATATATATATATATATATATATATATATATACTAGCGGCCTGGTACGTGCTTCACTACGTATAAAGTGAAATATAAAAAAAATCAATTGGAATATCAAATTCATTTATTCAACAAAAAAATATTTTATTAATTGCTAGCTATTTTAAAACATAATCCAAAACATTAGGATAAACAATATTTTTTGTTTTTCCATTTTGAGCATGAATAAACAAACGGCTGGGGCTACCGACTCTGGAACAGGCAACATAAAGTTGGCCATGTGAAAAACATGATTCCTCCAAATTCACACCACAAACGTTAAGTGTTTGCCCTTGAGCCTTGTTAATGGACATCGCAAATGATAAACGCACAGGATATTGTAATCGTTTGAATTCAAATGGCATATCATTTGGAATCATAGGGATACAAGGTATCAAACAAACTTCTCCTTTTGATTTAGCAGTTAAGATCGTAGCTTCAATCAAATTTGGCAATAACTTTTTCACTGCCAATCTGGTGCCATTACACAGTTTTGGTGGATTAATATTTCGCAATAATATAATCAAAGAACCAACTTTCAGATTCAAGCAATGCGGTGGCATGCCAGCCGGTTCCAATGAATTTAAAAATTCAATTGGATAATTCATTGCCTCGTCTTGATTCATAACACTGTCAATTGATTTATATGTCGTGACTACACCTGACAGTTTCGCTTGAATTTGAAAATTAATGGCATTGCTATGAATATTCTTCGGTGCTAAAATGGCGCGTTTTCTCAACCAATCATGATTTCTGTAATTCTGAACAATATTCGGAAAAACACATTCAATCAATTCATCTATCGATTGCGTAATTATACAAAAATTGTTCGGTACAGCGATCAATCCTTTGGTACTGTCGATTTGTATTTTGCCATCACCAATTTCTAACAATTGTTTTGAAAACTCATGGGCAGCTGGATCATTTTGTAGGTAAATACGGATATTAGTGTTCAGTGTCAATTTTTGTACATATCTCCAAAGAACTGATGACTTCAAACAGGCATTTATTTAATCAGCAGGAGTTGATCGAGGAATGACAGGCAATGTTTGTCGAAAATCCCCTGACAGTAATATCAAAGCACCACCAAAAAGCTGTTGATTACCACGTAAATCTTGCATTGTTCGATTAAATGCTTCTATTGACGTTAATCGCAGAACTTTTGTCATAGCAGAATTTCTCGAAATATTGCAAGTTGGAGTTTCAATCACCTGTACATTCAATGGCAATTTTAATGCAGAGTGTGCGGTCCGACCACCTTCTAATAATGCAGCAGCTATTCCCGAAGATGCAAGTGCCAATGCAATTTTCTGTTCCGATCGAATAGTCGCTAAAATCAATAATATAACGAACGTTTTGCCTGTACCAGCAGGTGCATCCTAGAAATATAATCCACCTACATTATTGGAAACGGTATGCATGATTGTGTCATATACATGTTTTTGCTGAATATTCATTTTGGTTATATTCGATTGTACAAATAAACGCAAATCATTAGAATTGAATTCCTGCTCACGTTGCAATTCATGATCAAACAAATCATGCATCTCACGATTTGGTGCGGTCATACGCAATTGTACTAATGCTTTATTTAAAATCGTTAGACACATATCTTCAATTATTGTCAAAGCTTCGTTGTACATTTCCAAGGTAATCAACAAATCAATATTTCTTGCATGATGCATGCGAATTAAAATATCTTCTGCCATATAATGTTTATATTTGTTCCATAATTCAAGTGGATTTGATGGCATATATGTTGATAATATAATGGCAAATAGCATTCGTATTTGTTGTGGATGAGCTGAAGTAGATGCATCTTGAAGCCAATCCCAAGGTGCATCATCCTCCAACAAATGCAAGAGTTGACATGCTTCACAATATGTTTGACACAAATGACCGTTGGCTGTTCTCAATTCTTGAAATGATTTTGGGCCATTGACGATAACTAATAACAATCTCAAATAAAAACACTCAGTATTGTTTGGATGTACTGTATATATTCTTCCAATTGCATCTATTTGGACAATGCCGGGATGTCCATGGACTGCTGTTTCTTGTTTACGTCTTTGAAATTTTTTCGAAGACACATTCCATGTGTAATACTGAGGCACTTCAGAATATAACAAATTTATCGCCAAAAATTTCAGTTTCGCATAATTTGAAAAAAGCTGTCAACGTAGTCGCTGGTGGTTGTACTGCTCTTTCCAATACATTTGCTACATTAAAATAAACACGTTGGCCATTCTCAAGATGCACAGTCAATTGAACAACCACTGGATGTCTTTCGTGCATTGGAAACGACATAATCCTCCAGAAAGCTTCATTACTACTAATATAGCGCCCCATTTGATACTGAGTAATTTCATCATTTCTATTATCACCAGCAACACCGAAAACAGCCATATCGCTCCTTTTATTTACATACTTGCAAATATATTTAATGAATTTGACTGAATTACAATACTCCACATTTATATGAGCATTGAATATTTTCGATAATAATGGACAATACGGAACCACCCAACGATTACCAACTTCAACGTCCTGGTTACGCATTCTAATGGTTGCCGTTTTGCCATTATCATTAGGTGATCTACGTCGATACAACGGATATACGTCATTGCCCGTTATTGTGTCTGAAGCCAATTGCCTTGGGTATCGTTTCGACCACTTTTCATCAATCACACATGGCGAATTCATATTTAGTTCACCGCACGGACCATGTATCATGTTTTTAACGACAACTTGAAATAACTCAGGATCAACAGTTTGATCAAGAATTTCAGCTGATATAACGTTATCGATTTGATCAGGAGTTATTTTATGTACCCGCCAAATTAATATATGTGCGTGCGGCTATACCCTTCTTTGCCATTCGATGGAGTACATATGGCAACGCACCTCTCCAAATACACATAATTTCACAATTAAATCCATAAGTGCTTTAAATTTTTGCCGAAAAACACGTGCTGTAATGTCATGGTGATCAGTTGTCGACTGTCCTTCAAATAAATTGTTTTTGATGTTATCCCACTGCGGATTACATGTAATGAAAAATTCATGGCAATAATTTTTTTTTGTACATGTAGACCTGAAAATAAGTGCAAAATGTGACTAGAAATTTATACAAATGATGACATGTCAGCACACTGAAAATAGGTCAATTATTTACCTGTTCGTGGATCAATCATTGGTATATTGATATGATAGCCATCGTCACCTTTCCAATGCAATATTGGGTATTGCAATGCATCGTAACTACGATGAAGTTCCGCAACACGTTGCAATTGCTCATTTCTGCGATGAAGTACAATATCACGGGATTGAAACTGATCACCAAGAATTACAATTGCAACCTCATCAATTGTCGGTGCATTGAATCGCCTTTCATGCTCTCCAAAAGGTGTTCTATCAGCCCTTATTACGATTTTGTGATTATCAGATGGGATATGATCGAGATCATTTTGAACAATTGAACTAATACGTTATGCTGATGGAAAAACCTTTGTAGCTCACGAATAATTTCTCGTCTTGTATTCAAAACAATTGCACAACGTTGATCCAATTCACGATTTTCATCACCAATAAAATAAATTTGCAAAAATTCATGATCAGCGTCGGGGTATGGCAATAACGAACCAGCTTGATGATAAATCTGGCCCTGAATCTGTAACATGTATGCAATTCTAGGTAGATGTTGTATCATAATTTTTATCATAATTTTAGGTAGATGTTGTATCATAATTTTTAAAACTATCGAATACTTTATGATTCAGATTGATATAAACATGGGACAATCCTGTTGAAGTATTTACCTTAAACGTCGGCATAAAATCTAATAATTTTAGTAGCACCAAAAGAAGTCATTTGAAATGCCGAATTGTATTGTTCAATATGACTCAAAAAGTGCTTCGACTTTTGAGATGTCTCAAAAATTAATGAATACAATGGTTCGGGTGGAGTTTCTAATGCTGGCAATCTCACTTTGCCAGTAGCACAACAGATGCCTGACGTTTCATCTGGAAAGTTAGCCGCATCACATTGTTGCCATATTGCGCCCATCATTCCAATGTATCCGTACACACTATAATCAATCTGACTGTTGTAATTAAAAGCAGCACTCATCATTTCAGCCAAAACAGCACGACGTATTCGTGATCGCCGTGCAAGATTCAGTACAGGTACAGGGTCAACAGATCTATTTCGTGCATTACGTTCACGCTGCGATGCATTAGCTTGTGCGCGTTCATCTGCAGTCTGTGATCGTCTTAGTAATACCACATCATTTGCATTACGCGTTCGGCGACCTATATTTGCTCGTCTTGCTCGTGGCATTTTTCCTTTAAAAAAGATAATTACTACATTAATAGTGGTACACAATATTTTCCGTTTTTCCAAATAAAGAAACACACATGCATACATGTAATTCACTTCAACAGTTCAAAACTTACCGTTTGTGTAAATGTTTGACAATTTAATTCATAGTACATTTGAACAAAAAATATAAACGCAAAGCAATAATTATCGTTGACAATTTGCTTTAATCAAACCACGTCCAAAATGAAATGACCGCATGAATGACATAACAACATGCTTTTACTGTCAACACTGAAAAAAGTTTCAATTTGACAGCACAATCGCCATCTGAAAAAAGATTCAATTTGACAGCAAAATCCCCATTTACAAAATGATCCGCCATTTATTGAATTTAGTTGTTACAAAAAATGTGATAAATAAAGAAGCACTCTACCGATTTTGTGCAAACTTCACATAAACCATCTACTAAATAGTCCGAACAAAGCCTAAACATTTGGTTTGGATAGGTGAGCCCGTTCTTGAGTTATAAAATTACAACGAAAAGTGGCATTGATTTGTATATATATAGATATAAGATATATATATATATATATATATATTTATATATGTATATATATATATATATATATATATATATATATATATATATATATATATATATATCCACACATATATAACAGAAGACGAGCAAAAAAAGGTAGGAAAACTAAGAAATAGAGGCGGGCGCGCGATAGTTGACGTTGATGCAACGATAAGTACTAGTAATTTGTCTTTCATAGTGTTGGAACGTTCTTCTTGAAATATTAGAGCATTAGAACTAAAAACGTAGAGTATGGTTTGAGTTTAAAATGACTAGGACAATGAACCATCTAGTCTACAGTCAAATCACAATAACAGTTTAGATATTAGAAACGTAATATAAGCAAGTAAATGTAAGAAAGTACAATATAAAATCGTATATTTATGCATGTTTGCATATCCGCAATTATTACTAGCAATCTTCACTTCCGAATAAATTAAAAAAGTAGATGTATTTCATTCCACTTCTTAATTACCAACCCGCTCTGTGATCGAGCAAATATTTTGTGCCGCTTTTGCTTCTGTAATTTTTGAAAATACCTACCAACTTCTCTCATTAATAAAGCTCCGCTGTTGGCGCGGCCGTCCCGGCTTTAATATCTTCAACGTGCAAAGAGCCAGCTATCACGAACTGCTCCGAGATGGTTGTTTTAAACGTAGTCGCCGGTCGTCTATCACAAAGATCCTTTTAAATAATTGTCGTTGTCTATGAACGAGCGATCTTCCTTTTTTGTTAAGTGGACTTTCGATGCCTAGAAGAATAAAGTTAGGACGGTGTATTATATGAGATTTTTACGCCGCTACTTTTATAATTGATATAATGTTTGAGTATTTACTGTATATATCTTATATATTATTTCTGCAAAGTATTTATTTAGAGTTTTTATAAGTGGATTTTAACGACTAGCGAAGTTTTTTTTATTACTCTTCAATAAAATTATTTTCTTTCTACATTTTTCTACGCAATTTGCGGCTCTAAGGTTAAATTTGTTTAATAACCTTTTTGTTGGAATTTTAATCAGAATATTGGTAATATTTTTCTTTTTGGAGTTTACTCCTTAAGAATCGATTTTTATGTATGAAGTTTTATGAGGAGTAAAATTAGAAGCTCAGAGCGTATGAAATTCAGAGCGTTAAAGAAAGTGTGACAGTTAGGTTTTGATTGTACGAAGTTTTGAGCGTTGAAAAAAGTGTAACAGTTAGATTCTGATCGTACGAAGTTTCGAGTGTTAAAAAAAGTGTTACCGTTAGGTGGCTTCCGTGCAATATCTCTGCGCATCTTTTGTGAGATATCAATATGCTTATTTGGTATTTTTTATGGCGTAAAGTCAATGACGGAGTGTGACATACATATTGGTATTTTTCTAGGGCGTAATCGCAATCGCGGAGTGTGACACGCATAGTTTACAATCGTTCGCTTATATCAAGATATAATCATTAAATGCCATTATTTGTGAATATTTGGTGTCTTTCATCCTACAAAATTTAAAAAAACTTTAATTTTAACATTTTAGTCTGATTTTACAAAATGTTTTTAATTTTGTTGTATAAATTTGATCTTGTCCATTTATGTTACCCTTGAAAATAATTACATTGTCAGCTTTTTTTATTAAAGAATTTTCCATTTAAATTGAATGATATTGATATTTATATTTAAATACAGTGTTATCTATGTTATATTTTCCAAGACTTAAGGATTAAACCCCAGTCGCGCGTCGGAGCTGACACGCACATTTGTTTTTTAATCAGCTTGATTTTATTTTCGACCTTTAAGTTTTGGAAATAATGTTAGTGATTCCGTTGAATGACAAAGACATACACAAATAAAGCAGAATGTTCAATTTTTTATGTTTAATTTTTGAGGTTTTTTGTTTTATTTTGAAGTTATGTGTTAGTTGAAACTTGCGTTGAAAACAATTAAATAATTCCCAATAACGCCTATCTTTTACATCTTCAAGTTTTCCCACTTCCATTTAATTACGTAAGTTCTACGTTACACGGATATTATTGTGAGGGTTTTACAGTTTTCTGAATAAGTTTCTAAAGTCGTTGACTACTTTATCGTACTTTATCGTAGAATTTAACATGGTATAAGCCTAAATAGATATGTGACATACATGTAAATTATCACTTTTAATTTTCATTAAATCATACAAATACTGACACGAAAATAATATATTATCCAATTCATAAGAAATACTAAATGTAAATAAAAAGCAGTTACACTTTAAAATAAGTTTGAAATTGTAATTCTTTATTTTACAATGGATTCGTGATTACAAGGTTCAAACAAATTGAATCAAACTGTATTACGATTTCTTATTCCTTTAAATTTTCTTTACGCAATTATGTTGCACCAAAATTAAATTAAAATTAAACTTAAAAAAATATACATATGTAGATATATATATATATATATATATATATATATATATATATATATATATATATATATATTCTTTCAACCGCTTTCACCTGCGGCCTCGCTCGCGTAGACGATTCGTTATCTAAACTTCAAAGTTTTAATTAATTTCAAAAAGGACGTTATAAATTCGACACAAATATATTTAATATTATTAAATATGTTGGTCTTTTAAGGCTTCTAAAGAAATGCATAAAATTTCAAAAATTGTTTAATACTTGTCTATATATTTTGCACGTATTTCTCAGAAACTACTAATCAGATTACAATTATTTTTATCGGCTTAAGTATCTTTCAACTTAGAATAGTGAAAAGAGAATAGTGAACATTTTATTAAAAATTGGTTTTGTAGTTTAAAATATAAAAT
The DNA here is from genome assembly GCA_039881145.1 of Druceiella hillmani. NCBI lineage: Eukaryota > Metazoa > Arthropoda > Insecta > Lepidoptera > Hepialidae > Druceiella > Druceiella hillmani. The sequence continues at coordinate 8,575,822 of JAYKKI010000043.1, forward strand.
AAAAAGTCGGTTTTATTTTTAGTAAATTACTAATTACTTTTATGTTGTTAACACTATTATTTATTTATATATCAATAAACTCTACAAACAATGTTTACCTAGTTTAAACAAATAGACCAGCGGAGATGAAGTTAGAATTTAATACAGCACCTTCTTGTGTACCGCATTGGTGGTTTTACTGTCTGATGCTAAAATCATATGAGACGCAAACCTCCTCTAAGTAAATGCCTACCACATTTTATAACCGGTTAAGATTTATTAATCGACGTTGCGAAGAAAATTCTAAGGGGAAATTGTAGTCGCTTGAATCCAAAAACATAATAATAATATAAGCGGTATTAGCGGTATGAAAACCGACCCCCCCCCCCTTAGTACAATCAATGAGCACAGTGGCTTGAACACTTCAAAATTTAGAATAAAAATATTTTTTCCGCATACATTTAGTTGCCAATCTTCATCCGATTAGAGATTGAATCTCTTAAAATTCTTAATGACTATATTTGTATTCAAAATATGAATACAAAATTTTTAACAAAAATGTTACCTTTCCTTTTTTTTAATTTAAACTTTTTACCCCCTTAGGCGCTGAATATCGGAATATGCTTAAGTGCTTGTTAAACGATTTGTATTTCAAAGCATTAATACAATTTTTTAAGTAAAAATGATTATAACAATTTTCTTTACATACGAATTAGCTACTCCTTTTCTGGGTGTAAAGGAGTTGAATCTCAGGCAATACTTAATACTTGATTCATTATTTGTGTTGAAAAGCATTAAAATGTATTTTTAAGTAAAAGTTACGATAACAATTTTCTTTCTAATACACATATAGCCACCCCTTTTCATCCCTAAGGACCTGAATATCAAAACTGCTAAATTATTTTTATATTATTTGCCTTGAAAAGCATTAATACAAATTTTTAACTAAAATTTACCATAACAATTTTTTTCCATGCAAATTTAGCCACCCCTTTTCACCCCACTAGGGACTGAATTTCGGAAAATTCAAAAACATATGTTACATTACTTGTAGTACCAAGTTTTAAGTAAAAATTACGACAAAAATATTTTTTCCCATACGTATTTAACCACCCTTAGGGGTTGAGAATCTAAAAATTCTTAAATAATTGTTTCATTATTTGTATTGAAAATAATTAATGCAATTTTTTAAGTAAAAATTAACATAAAATTTTTTTCCTATACAAATTTGGCCACCATTTTTTACCCCCTAGGGATTGAATTTCAGAAAATTCTAAAGCAGATGTTACATTATTTGTATTAAAGAGTATCATATGGTATCAAGTTTTAAGTAAAAATTACCATAAAAATAATTGTTTTCCATTCAATTTGTCATTTCATACATGCCAAGAAAAGGCAAAACAAGATCTTGCCCAGAAATAAACCGCGCATGCTAAGTATTGTGATCCGAAATGTCTTATTTACTGAATATTGTAGCAATTTAAGATGTATTAATATTTAATATTATTTAATTGTTTTCAACGCAAGTTTCAACTAACTGTAAAATCCTCACAATAATATCCGTGTAACGTAGAACATACGTAATTGAATGGAAGTGGGAAAACTTGAAGATGTAAAAGATAGGCGTTATTGGGATTTTGTGGAATTCATGCCAACACCGATCACGAGTTAATATTTTTGCGCAATGTTTTCTTTTCGTCAAAATTAATGAGCTAATAATAATAAATGAAGTAATTAGCTACTAAGATTTCTACGACGATATATATATATGTATATATATATATATATACATATATATATATATATATATATATATATATATATATATATATATATATGTAACAGAAATTATAGTCATCATAAAAATTTTGAATATTTAGATCACGGTATGGGTGGCATCTTAAGTTTATGAATTCTCAATACAAAATAAAAATAATTCGGAATTCCAATAATTATTTTGGCAGTTTTTCGCTTAGTCACCCATGTATAAAAAGAACGACGGAGGGGAAAACATCGATATCTTCTTGCTACCCCCTAACTTCCCATCTTCTCCAAGCGGCCCTCATGTTATCCATATAAATTACTGTTGATGGCGTTTCCATAAAGCCTGCCATGCGATAGCGAGACGGTGGTACTTTTATATTTTAGTCATATTTATTATTCATTCCTTTTTTAGCGGGCGAAAACGACATAATGTTGTGCTGTATTTATTAATAGTTAAATATTATTGTCATCATGATTTTGACATTGATGATATTACCATATTAATTCATGGCTGAAAAATATTGACCTCATAGAATAATTTTAACTGCATTGTTACTGTGTGTTATATTAGTAATTCTCGGTCTGTCCTAATCAGTTTGGTTTTAATGTCAAAGTTTGCTTTATTTACATTTGAAACACTTTTAAATTCTTACCGCACTCCTAAAAACTAATGAATATAAATGTTCCAAGTATATTTTGAATTATGATAAAAAAATGTTTACTTCATCGACCGTCTTTTCTTCATAATTGTGAGTAAACAAGATTACATAGTATTAGATTAAAGCACCCTTAAAAATATATATGGTGCGAATAGCATACAAAGCGTTTTGTTAAATTATTTATAAATGGCAATATTATATTTTAATTTGTTAAAATTTTGCTTAGTATATGTTTGACAGGTATGAAAATATTATGAATTTCTCAAAAACTATTAGACCAAGAACAATAGCTACACTTTTCGTCTGATTTTCTAATCAGTTTCTACCAACTCTGTTTTTTATCATTTAGATGCTCTTTCCTTCCAACTTTTTCTTATCTATATACTTTTTATTATCTCTACCAAATAAAAAAATTTCTAGTACTAAATTTTCTGCCCCTAAAATTACCATGAAAATTTATTAAGGTGTTATTACCTAGAAATGCGGATTAGTACGTTTTACACTATTATTATGCCCATTATTTATTCCATTTTCTTAATTTTTTTTACATTAATTTTACTATTATCGCTATTATAACCATCACTGTCATTATAACTATTATTATTGCTATTGCTATTGCTATTGCTATTGCTATTGCTATTGCTATTGCTATTACTATTACTATTACTATTGCTGTTACTATTACTGTTACTATTACTATTACTGTTGCTATTACTATTACTACTACTATTACTATTACTGTTACTATTACTATTACTATTACTATTATCATTACTGCTACTATTACTATTACTATTATTATTACTATTACTATTACTATTACTATTACTATTACTATTACTATTACTATTACTATTACTGTTACTGTTACTATTACTATTACTATTACTGTTACTGTTACTGTTACTGTTACTGTTACTGTTACTGTTACTGTTACTATTACTGTTACTGTTACTATTACTATTACTATTACTATTACTATTACTATTACTATTACTATTACTATTACTATTACTATTACTATTACTATTACTATTACTATTACTATTACTATTACTATTACTATTACTATTACTATTACTATTACTATTACTATTACTATTACTATTACGATTACGATTACGATTACGATTACTATTACTATTACTATTACTATTACTATTACTATTACTATTACTATTACTATTACGATTACCATTACCATTGCCATTGCCATTGCCATTGCCATTGCCATTGCCATTGCCATTGCCATTGCCATTGCCATTGCCATTGCCATTGCCATTGCCATTGCCATTGCCATTGCCATTGCCATTGCCATTGCCATTGCCATTGCCATTGCCATTGCCATTGCCATTGCCATTGCCATTGCCATTGCCATTGCCATTGCCATTGCCATTGCCATTGCCATTGCCATTGCCATTGCCATTGCCATTGCCATTGCCATTGCCATTGCCATTGCCATTGCCATTGCCATTGCCATTGCCATTGCCATTGCCATTGCCATTGCCATTGCCATTGCCATTGCCATTGCCATTGCCATTGCCATTGCCATTGCCATTGCCATTGCCATTGCCATTGCCATTGCCATTGCCATTGCCATTGCCATTGCCATTGCCATTGCCATTGCCATTGCCATTGCCATTGCCATTGCCATTGCCATTGCCATTGCCATTGCCATTGCCATTGCCATTGCCATTGCCATTGCCATTGCCATTGCCATTGCCATTGCCATTGCCATTGCCATTGCCATTGCCATTGCCATTGCCATTGCCATTGCCATTGCCATTGCCATTGCCATTGCCATTGCCATTGCCATTGCCATTGCCATTGCCATTGCCATTGCCATTGCCATTGCCATTGCCATTGCCATTGCCATTGCCATTACCATTACCATTACCATTACTATTACTATTACTATTACTGTTACTATTACTATTACTATTACTATTACTATTACTATTACTATTACTATTACTATTACTATTGCTATTACTATTACCATTTGTATTACTATTTCTCTTACTATTGCTGTTACTATTACTATTACCATGCCCAATTTCTAGTTTTTACCTCATACCCTTTTATGAGAGATCGATCGTGATAGACAGGCACGTTAGTGACGTTATAAGGTGTCGGTTGTTCCTCTTGAGGCAGTAAAGCCTTAAAACTTAGAATTTAAAAAAGTAAAAATACGTCATAACTAAACAGGTTATATGATGAAAGTTTGTCGAAGTGTTGTTATTGAAATTCACAACCAAAAATACGCACTCGTTAGTATTTTTTGTTCTTAATTTAGACATATCTATTATTTATTATTTAATATTCACCTGCGAATTTGCTTTTTAAATAAAGGGTAAGGATTTATTTAAAATTCTAGAATTATGCATAAGCCTTAAAATATATGGGTTAAATTATCAAGATATTTAACAGCTGTTAGTTAAAATTTAAAAGAGCATCAGATATTTCTTGGAAATTTGGATCATGTACAGTTCGTTATGTACATTTAGATATACGATGAAAAGTCAAGATTTGAATGATTCATATATACGTATATAGGAATTACGTATATAAGAATCTACTCAAGTACAAGTATACCTGTAAATGTATAGAAAAAATAACATTGGAACGAACTAAGGAAAAGGCGATAACTTAAAAGAAAATGCAGGCGGGCGGCAGACAACAGACGATGCAGTGACAGCGCTTGCTAATAATTTGTTGTCTGCAGTCGCGGAACGTGGTTTGAACGTTCTTGTACTTATTTCTGAAATTTACTCAAATCATTCTTTGTGAGTTTCTTATTGTTGTGTATCTAAAGACTGCGGAAACTTTCATGGGTAATTTTTAATGGTTAAAAAATTTAATTAAAATCATTAAAATGCTAATATTGTATTAATGTGTTATACTAGTCTATTGTCGTCAATTTATTTTTCATTTTATTTTAATGTTATGACGGTCAATTCACCCTAGTAGTGAAATGGTTACTTGGTTATGTAAATTCGTCGGTTATTCTATAATTAAAAAAAAAATTGTCGTAGCATGAAGTGTTTGCTTTTATGATTTTAGTGTTATATTAAAAGGGATACATAAGAACAGGTAATTGAAGTGAAACTTTCTTTAGGCGCACCATGCGCACTTTTTCTTAGCAGTTAATGAAAATGCGTGATATACGTGAATTCTTGTATACGTATATATTTATATCAAAAGTTTTCACTTCTATCGTGTGTAAAAACACACCAGAAAAAAACTTGTTAATTTATCTTAAACGATGTAAATTTCTTACAAATGAAAATTATTTCGACTTATATATCTTATTTATGGCACTAGTCAGTTAATACTTTTTTATTATTTCTGCCATTATTTCGTCTACAGACAACTTCAGGCAGGCGTTATCAAATTATTTTTTTTCAAGTTTTTTTGGATTTAAATCTATCAAATTTTGGAGCAATCAAATTTTGGAGCAATGAGTGACCAAAAAAGTGAAATTTCACGTAAATTGTATCAGAGGACATAAAAATATATTAAAAGATGTAATTAGGGAAAATTTATGAAGAAGACGTGATTAGAGATATTTATATCTTTAGTTTGTGTGTATTGTTAACTTTATTTTCATCGTAGTATAAAAAGGATACACATTAGAAAAATTTAACACCAATTTCAGTGAATATTTCTATCACTATTCCCATCAATACCTGGTTGTTTAACCTCAACACGTACACCCAAAGCCCCAAGCCTCAACAGGGACCAGTAACAACACAATATCCTAAAAAAAAGGAAAGGTTCCTTGAAAATATCCGTCAGGGGACTATCGAAGTCAATCGATCATCAAACGCTTCCACCCAACTGTGTTAAAGTCTATTACTTTCCAATAAACCATTCGGGATCTTCATTTTTTCAAGAACGCTTTTCGCGAACGCTCTAAATAACTCAAATACCTGTTCACTCTCAAGCAAGTCACAATGACTGAAGAAACCATATCTTAAGAAACCGCGTGATTCTACTATTTTGATGCGCGCTCTCGTTGTGGTCGCCGCAGTGAAACCATATATGCTCCATGCGAAACGCAGGATGCGTTTGTAAACTTACGCATAAGGCACTGTGTCTAGTAAAAAGTTAGGATGTATAATAGACAGATTTAAAACAAGTTTCTTCAACCCGAAATACCCTGGAAAAATAACTATATAGTCCCACATTAAAAAATTGGCTAGAACTACCTAATTTGCCAGTGAGCACAGACGATCGCACAGACATCTCTTTTTGGTACAAAGGGGTTCATTTATTAAGAACTCAAAGTGCAACGATTCTGCATCGACAATTATTCCTCGAAAGTTTGCTCCACGTTCCGGGATCACGAGATCGGCAGACAAGAGATCCGTCAAAAGCAGCAATGCATCCATTGAAGAAGTTTTGTAAGCTTTGGTCAGAGGTATAAGCAGCGTATGCTCAGTATATCAGTACGAATCTTTTATTCTGCTTGACCCCTATGCACCACGGAGCCTACACTGATGGAGCAGGGATCAATACCAAATACCAAAGTATATTTCCATGTACACAAATTTGAGCTTCGAGGCACTCAATACTCATCTTACTCCAGCTAACCGAGCCACGCAGCGGAAATCCACCGTGACCCTCTGCACCGCCTCTGTGGCATAAAGCTACGCTTAGAGTCGAGGACTACCCGTAACGTGATCCCAAACATCGGTTTTGGACCCGCTCCTTTTTTACAGTCGGTCTTCTCACCAGCCTTTGAATATTGGAAGGCAAAACTCTTCCGATGATCAAAAATGTATCGTTCTTGCTCCTTCGATGATTAGTAATACGAGTATGTCATCGATATAGTCGATGATACAGCGTCGCAGAAAGGGTATCGCGAGTATGACATTAAAACATAACATTTCATAAGATTGGACCAAGAATCGAGCCAACGTTTATTTACGATTACGAATCCATCCTGCAAGAAGAGAACTCGATCATTGAAATATTTTGCTGATACTCCCCGGGTCTTTAATGCCGACAAAATGGCTGGCCGCCAGGCATTATCAAACGCGACGGAGGTTTCCAAGAAAATTCCAAGAACGTATCTCTCTTGACATGCATCTACCTAGGTCAAAGCGGCAGATATCGCATCTGTTGTGGATATTTTGGATCGAAAACTGGAGATATCGTAACTTTTATGTACATTCCGGTATAGCTGATATGACATCCATCGGACTTCCTAAGGGTGCTGAAAGCGAAAAGGTTTCTCAGTTTCCGCAATCTCCTGTATACGACATCCCACAAAGCAAAATTACTTATCTGGGTTACAAAAAACGAAAGTAGGAGTATCTAGCTTGCTTAATCTCTTCATTGTAATTATATCAAGCAACTGATACGGCCACCTGGCGAACGTCTGGCATTCCATGGTATTTAGCGCGTTGGTAGTCACGTCTTTTGTCTGAACTTCCTCAGGGTTACCATGGTACGGTTCCATAAACGTTGTTTTTTCTTCAGTAGGGAAAGGTTAGACTCATCCAATCTCCTCTCAGCACTGATGATGATCCTGGATTTAAATTCAATCTGAAATTGTATTGAAGTGGTTCATTATTATCTTGAAAAGGTTTCTTGTTCGCGCATCGGGTTCAGGCATGCGGATGCAATTTGGCAAATTATATTTCTCTATGATCGCTCGAGAAAACATCCGATTCGACTCAGTAATGGCAAACATCCCCGCAAACCTACGTGGGCAAGAAGAAGAAGAAGACCAGCGAGTAAAAGATCTTTCGAAAGGAAATAAAAAAATTGAGGTTTTTATGAAAATTAGTGTGTCAGGGTTTTATTTATATTCGATTCCATGTAGCCTCTTTTTCCTACTTACCTTTAGAGAATATTTGTTTTAATAAACGACTCTAAAATATATTTATCTAATATACGCACGTCATAATCGTCTTACAATAGTGACTCGGATAATTAATAATTATTTTGCCAGAAAAATAATTTTCATACTCTCCTTTTTACGTTCGCAGGAAGTTTTTATTTAAAATTTTACACCTAACATTTTTGTCGGTAAAATCCTGTTAATTTTTGTTAAACTCAAATATATTAAATAAAAAAACATATTTATGTCAATATATTAATTACGACTTATCAAGAATCTTTTATTAAAACAAGTATTTTGCAACTATATGCTTCTGATATTATAACTTCAAATATTACTGAAAGCGAAACAATAATATAAGCGTCGCTGTGGCAAAATTAATACAGAGTATTTCAATAAGCCATGAAAGTACTCGTCGACAATAATATCTGCTGCTACCTAGACTCAATAAACATTACGGTAACGAATCAAGGAAAGGGCGGCAACATAAAGAAATGCAAGCGGATGGATAGGAGTTAGTGCCGTGACTCTCACTAGTAAATTGTCGTCTGTAGCGGCGGAACGTCGCCTAAACGGCGGAACGTCATCTAACATGGAGAATTTAGTTTATTTGTTCTCTTTATTAAGAATAACTATTTTAAAGAATTATTCAATGTCTCATTCATATCTTAGTGTTAATATGATAACAATAACGTTGTATATTGGTGGGAATAATACATAATATACATACCTGATATACATACAGGTTATTGTGAAGAGGTTATTATATGTGTAACAACGATTTTGATTTCCGGGCTTTAGTATATTTTCGATTGGATGAAAATTGGGGCAAATGATGTTTTTTATTCAGTAGAGCCAAATTAGCCTAACCCAACCTCTCAGTACTAATGATCGTTGAAAAGCATTTGCCATGCCATTTGGACATTCTGCGTAATCTGAAATTTTACTGAAGTCATCTAGAGGCTGGTGGAATGTTTTGAAAAGGAGGTGGGATGAGGACAGATGTTACGGATCCCAGGACAATTCAGGAGTAGTGACATTTGGACTTGAAGGTTTGCTAGTTGCAATAGCGTAAAGAGTATCTTAAAAAATATTATTCTTTTCATCCTGCTAAATTGTTCCGGTAGTTAAATGCCTTTTAGGGCAGCTGGGTTGGGTGTACACTTTAATGTACTCTTAGACAATGTTAGTTAAAACTTTAGGACAGGTTAATAGAGAGTAAATTTTATATACGTTTATTAAAAGTTTACATTCGACTCTTTACTGGCTTTATATAGTTGTTAGTAGTTGTTGTTATCTTCAAGATAATAACAACTATGTTATTTTGTTCGCACGGACCTTTAGAAAATATTTAAATACACGTAAGCCGTCTGTTATAAATAATTATAAAAGTTAACATTTTATTATAATTGCTCTTCGTATTGAAATGTCAAAATGCCATATCATTTTTTTTAATAGATACGATGAAACATAACCCATATATTATACCAGACTAAATAGAATTCGTAAGTAGTATCAAAATTTCTAAAAGCTTTCTTGCGTGATGCGTGAATAAATAAACAAACTCATGGATAAACGAATTTCTTAAATGATTTTTTCATAAATGTCTCCAATATACAGACAGGCTAATTCTATAGGTTTATCACATGTAGAGATTAGAACTGAATTTTATCACATGTAGAGTTGCTTGTCCAAAGATCTTAATTATCAGGTGCATAATTACGTATAAACTATTTGCTCCGAAATGTATTAATAAAAGGCGGAGTATTTATTTCTTTTTAGTCTCTGACAGTCTCAGCAAATAAAACAGCTCTAAGCGAAAAAAATTAAAACCGCATTAAATATCTAAATTTTAATTGCTTACATTGTAATTGTAAATACTTATTAGTATTTGAGTGAAAAATCATTAATTACGATGTACAGGATGAAAAGCGTATCTCTCAGTCCCTCACATTCATTATTTGCGCAGGCCCCAAAATGTTTTGAATACCTTTATCGCGCACAATAAATTTGAACATTTTAAAAATTTCCTTTCAATGTGGCATGGGAATTTTCAAAAGTTAGTTTTGATTGTGAAATAACCCTTTGTTACCGAAATCAGGTAGAATGAATTTTGATACAACCTGAAATTTCCAGTGCAAGCTGAGGATAAGTTGCCTTAGTTAGTAACTAAAAACTGAAATAATATTCTTTACAATTTCCATTTATTAGTTTAAAATTCACGCGCTTGGTCTTGCTGCCTGTGTGGTAATAATTAGCTTGAATTTAATTTAGGAAATATTTGTTAAAAAAGACATATTTTAGATTTAATATGTATCTCAAAAATGATCTCAGCGACAGTTTTGTTAACGCAGTTTAGTAATTTTTCTTTGATCCTCCAATAAAGCGAGACCCAAGGAAATAAAATATCGATAAACAAAATATATTTTAGAAAATATTTGATTATCCCAGTAAATGTTCCATTCAAATCAGCCTAGTAGTTTTTTGTGTACTACTTAAACAGACAGAAAAGTTTTTTTAAATTGAGTCCTTGATTCAGAAAAGCCTGACTGGCATATTCTACAATTTTAAGGGTTCCGTCCCTCAAAATGAATAAAAACGGAACCCTTATAGTATAACATGATTATTCGCCTGTCCGTCAGTCTCTTAGTCAATGCCCTTTTTCTCAGAAAAGGCTTGACATATCAAGTTGAAATTATATATATCAAGCTATATTGATATGAAAATTTTAAGTACTTTTGGTTCACGTAACGAAAAGATACAGTCCTTTAAAGCATACTTTTTCTTTAATTTTTTTAACATAGTCTTACTTACTGATCCTGAAAACCTATAATGTACTTCGGTCAACCTACAATCTCGAAAGTCAGTATTATGGTTGATCTTAAAACAGAAATAAGGGAAAAACTCCAAAATATTTTCAATGTACAGGCACGTTTTGTTACAATTTTTTAAAATTAGATTTATTGATTTTCACTTAGAGTTACTAGTTTTAAATTTTAGAGCCAAGAGCCACTAGAGCCATTAGTCGTAGGATTAGTCTTAATTTCTGTGCGTCCAAACAAATTACAATAATTTCAATTTTAATTCATATTGTTTAACCGTTACTAATTTAATTTTTATATGAAAACAAACTGAAAAAGGGCATAGCCATTTTTTATTCAATTCTACTGTGCACTTTCTGAAGAAATCAAAAGAATGTGTTTTGAGACCAGCACCTCGTAGTTTTTAAAGCTGCTTCTTATTTATTAAGCATTTGCAGTTTGGTGTTGTCGCTGCCAGTTTTAATATCTCCGACGTGCAAAGATCCAGCCACTGCTGAACGGGTTATTTTAAATTTGACTTGCTGGCTGCTTGTCAGCGATGCGTTTAAATTATTGTTTCGTTAGCGCTGAGCAAGTGTTTTTGTTTATTTCGTTGAGGTAGATTTGCTTGTGCGGAGAGATAATAGAATGCATAATGCCAAATTTCTTTATCAGTGTGAACTAAGTTGCAAGTAGCATCTCTATATTTCATTTTAATTTCAAGCAAGGACGAGGAACCAGCATGATGTGGTGGAGAGACGCCGTACGTTTGCACATATCCTTGCGTCAATCGTTATCCAGCAATGAAGCAGTGTAGTAAATATGAATATGTACGAGTGCATATAGTCCCCGTATAGATATTTTATTCATATCATTATGATCTATTGTAGTTTATATTCATATAATGTTTAGTGAAACTAATAACACCTCAGCGAAATATGGTTTCGCCCACTCAAATAAGAAATTAATTTATTATATATACCTGACAAAAAATCACCGTAGACACGACTGGTACCTACAGCAAGATACATTATTAATAAGCTATTCCGTATTTCAAACAAAATAAATAATTATTTTCGGTTAACAAAATTTTTACGAAATTATCCGATAGTATGCTTAATATAGGTTTTAATACCAGCCTTTGGATAATACACCCTTTACAATAAACGATTGGCTTGAAATAATACTTTTAGAAATAATTATGAATGGAATCACTATACAACTTTACAATGTGTGTTTAAAAAGTTAAAAAAGAAAGTAAATAAAAATTGGTCAAATAATAATGGAATAAGAATTAATATGGCCCTTGAAGAAAAATGCCAGCTTTTCTCCTATTTCACCAAAACATCGTAATTATATATTTTACAGAAAAGCTGCTTATTTTAAAGTAATGTTCTTATCCCTATTTTTTGTTTAGAAGTATGTAAAGACTTCAAGCGATTAAAATATAAACATTTGAACAACGATGTTTTAACGAGAAAAGTGTATTATTATTTCGATTTTATTGCGAGAAGTATATTACCATGGGCGTCACAAATATTATAATAAGAAAACCTAGCAAGGACGAGTAGCACTCGCAATATGAGGTTTTCATATACATCTCTGAGTTTGTAAACATTTAAGGGTGCTTACTTCGTAGAGTATTTCAATAATTCATGTGATTTTATAGTTACATTTTACCAAATCCCATTTTTAATGAATTGGGTTCAAGAGTTTCGAAAATAAAAGAGGAAAATGCTTTATTTTAAATAAGTAATTTAAAATTATAAAAGGAGATTTGTATATCTAAAACAAGTTTTTTCAAATTATATCCCACCTGACTTTTCAAATTATATCCCACTGACACACACTTAAAATAAAAAGAAATTAAGGCCTTTATTTATCCTTTTTTTGTTTCTTTAATCCATATATGAATATTCAAAAAGTTTGTGCAAAATATGTGAATTAATAAGATTTATTATTTTGCTTAATATTAAGTTTCTACAATCTACTGTTTCTGAGAAAATCGGCTGTGAATGTAGAAACACATAAATTTATTGCATCTTATACCTCTCACAGACGTAAAAATATGGTACCTATTACCATAGTACATGGTACAGGCGTAAACATGTCGTCATATTTTACCACGATTTTACGTCTGTACCATGTACCTATTACCATGATACGACATCTATAATCATCACAACAGTTTTTTACAACTCTTACATACGTTTCCAAAAACCCATATATTTCTCATAGTTTTAAGTTGAGGAGTTTTGAAAATAAGAAGTAGGAGAAATGATTTTTTTGTATATTTTTCAATTTATCGTCGAAAAAAGAAGTTAAATTATGCTTTTTTTGACACCCTTATAAATAGCACTTTGAAATTATATCCACATAATAAATGAAATAAAAAAATTGCATTACTTAATTTCAATTTCTATTGGAATAGTCTTAAGTTTTAGATATTATGATTATTTTTGAGTTTTTATCTATTGATATATACGGGTTACCAGACTTTATTAACACGAAAAATTTCAAGTTTCCACGTCAAACGATTTCCAAGAAAAATGGCTGTGGCTGAAGAGCAGAGAGACCTGTTAGTAGTTTTATAAGGTTTCCATTTTTTTCTTTTAAATTATGGAATCTCAAATTTGCCTTTCCAGTTTATGTGAAAGATGGGAAAGGTCGCGAAAAATCTAAAGCAGAAAATTAGGCGTAAAATGAAATATTGTATTTGGGAGGTAATAATAAAATTAGACGAGAAAAACAGTTGCAAAAGTAGAACGAGGTGAAGTTTATTTAATATTAGATCAGTTAAACTAATAATATTTAGCAATTATGTTTATAATAAATATTTTTCATGTAGAACAATATTAAAATATTCCAAAATAAATTAGAATTAGTGTTCGTACTGTTAGCAATAAATTGTCAAGCAGAAACTCCAACAGACTATAGTAGGATTTATTAAACAGACATTATAAAAAATATTGGTGACGTTTGAGTATTAAGAGGGAATCACATTAAATACAAGTGTCCCAAAAAGGGCCAAATTCTTCTTTAAAAAGTTGTAAATTGAAAACAGCAACTTCTTGTAGAGCTTTGTTAAAAGAGTGTAGATGTGTGCTTTGCATCTAGATTTGTTGAATATTATATCTATTACAACATGCTCAGTATTTGCCTCTTCGCATGTTAAAAATCAAACTTACTGCATCTTTTGGAGTTAAGTTATAGGGTCATCAAATTACCTGAAAAGCGTATTGTATAAAGTGTGTAATGTCATCTGGTAGTGAGGCTTTGAACTGTGCGGTGCACTACTGCGCAACCAGATCATGTAATCTGAAAAATGAACTACAAAAACCATGAGGATATAGTATAACTTTATGACATAATGTCGATTCAGGTTCGCCGGAAAATAATTTAAGGAACTGGGTGCGATATAAATTTTAAATGTACGCAACATATCAATGTAAAATAATATTACAAAAACGAAAGAAAAAATAATACAACATTGAAAAAAAACAGATTAAAAATAATCAAAAGTATGGAACTCTTAAGGAAAGCTTTGGGTTCACCACACCCATTTATTTAGACGAGGTTTCATAGTTTTAATAATTGTTTAAAGTTACTTCTTACGATATTTTGAACACTAAAAATTATTTGATTATACTATTATTGGATTATGTTTTCAGATGATAGGGCTGAAAAAAATTATTTATAATTACAAGAAATATTTATCTACAAATAAACATACGCGATCGAAAATATAAGGTGCTATATATCCACATGATTTTTTATCGGGAGAATTTTCAAATTATAAAAAAATAGTAATGAATACTATAAAAGTAAAAATTTATCCACATTTACGATAAATACGGAACATTTATTTAAAGATTTCAAACATGTTTAACAAAAGTTACGTAACTCAAATACTTTCCAACTCTAAAAACCGTTGCGGTGGAAGAACTTTAGTGAATAATTCAACAAGCAGTAGATCGAACGTTCAGGAAAGGATTAAGAGACGTAGTAAAAATATAATGAATTTTATACGGCCGATAGTTGCAATTATTGTACGATTTTGAGTCAGGAAATAAACAGTAATATATGATTTTAGTTCACCTTAATTATTTGTTCAATCAATTAATTTTTAAATAATTAATTTTTATAAGCATTCTTGTAGAGCTGTGGAAGGAAAGAGTTATATTCTTTTATTGAAAGATATTTGTCAAAAATGTTATTAATAAAAACCAATTTGTATTGTATCTCCATCTTGAAAGAGACAGTGGAATAACCTGTTGAAAAATTTTATCTAACTACATATTTTACTGTTATATGTACTATTTGCAGCAGTGTCATCAAGATACTTTAAACGTATTAATAATTATCAGTCAATGATCATTTGTTACCATTCAGATTTTTTTTCATTTTGAAAGTAAGGATTACTGTCTGAGGTTAGAAAATGCTATTATGAAAGGAACCCATAAAACTTAAATGTGAAATATAAAAATTACATTTATAAATTAATACTGGCTAAATTAGCAGCGAAAATCAAATGAGTACCCCGTAGTAATTAATTTGTGAGCGAGCCCATTTGTAACATAATGTTAGAGATCACTTGTTTAATTTTTTGTGAAAAATTTATTATAAAAACGAATGAAACAAAAACAAATTATATTTTTCATAGTGAAGCACATGCACATTGATAGTTTCTTTAAATAGTTTTTCAAAATTTTTTATTAAAATATTTAGTCTATAGTAATACTCTTCTTGAATTACTCTTCCTGTTTCATCGTCGTTGTCTAGAGTTACGGGTATATAAACCGTAAATCCCCCACCTTACGTTTTTTTTCCTTTTTACATATAATAGTAGAATATTTAGTTAGACAAAATTTTTCAACAGGTTATTCCACTGTCTCGGTGGCATCCAGAATTTTATAGGCTATGTGCCCTGATTCTTCATTAAGAAACATCTTAACAATCATTCACGCAGTTTCATCAACTCTATTATTCAATACATTATGAACCCAGTAACCTTAGCGTTGAAATAATTAAATATTTAAAAATCAAGGAAGCTACGGAATTAAAATAAATTAAAAATTTGTTTTTATAATTCCCTAATATTAGTCGAAAAGTTAACTGATCATAATAACTGTTCTAATGTAGGTTCAACGTTAATATGTATATTCAATATGAAGAATTTTGGAACTGAGTCGAGAGTATAGAAACGTATCACGCCCCGTTAGATTGTTTAGAGATTTGTGTACAATAATTCTTGCAGAACTCCAAAATATCAATAACTTCGGCAGCAGAGTAATGACCGCGATATATAAACTCAACAATATGGGACTTTCTGTAGAAGAAGAATGATTGGGAACAATGTTGGTCTCGGGTCTACCGGAATTATATAAAGCGATTCAAAATCGATTCAAATTGATCAGAACAATCGACAGTGACAGCAACGCGTTCGCAATAAATAGAAATGTTGAAGGGAATAGACATAAAAATAGTCTTCAAAAAGCACTCCGATGCTTCAGCTTTAACAAATTTATTTGTATTTTTTTATTATTATTTTTTTTAATTTTTTAGTCACATAAATAAAGAATGCAGATCTAAGCAAAACAAAAAAAAAATTAAGGAAAATTATCTATTTCATGCGGGTAAGAATAACCTTAGCAACTTAGCGACAGGGACGGTGTCTGCGAAATAATAAAAGTGGCAGACGATCAATCACTTTCGGTGAGAGACTCTGGTCAAGTGAACCTTGACGTCTGTAACGGTAAATGTCAGTACAATAAAATCACAATTGAAAATGTATTTATTGCGCGTGCCAGAATTAATAACAAACTTGTTGTCGATTGGCGAAGTCGTTAAAAACAGTGGTCAAATAAAGTTCAACAATAAAAGTTGCTTTATGACAAATAAACGCAAAGAAATTATACTAACTGTAAGTTTGATCAACAATATGTACAGGTCGACACGTATAGTAATGTAGTATAGATCGGAAGTTGACAAATTTGATATTTTTCTGTGGCACTAGCGTCTGGATCATTTGAATCTCAACAACTGAGATGCAATTGTAGAAAATATTGACGGTGTGCAATTATCCAAGAAAAATTATGGGTTTATATGTATAACATGTCTAGAAGACAAACTGATGCGATTACCTTTTGAATATTAAGGTTTAAAAATCACGAAGTTGCTATACATACTACACTCGGATATTTGTAGTCCGTTGGAAGCTACATCACTCAGTGGAACGAGACTCTTTCTGATATGTATAGTTGACAGTTCGAAAGAAGGTATTTACTTACCAAAGGAAGTCGGAAATGTTAAAAATATTTAAAGAAACCACAATCTAGTAGAGACTGAATTAAAATGCAACATTAAATATCACGTCAGAGGCAACGGTTTTGAAAACTTAAATAAAGAATTCTTTGAATACATAAAAAACATCAAACGACCACTCCGTTTACATACGAACAAAACGGACTAGTGGATTGAATGAACCGAACACTGGTTGTTTCGACGCCAATCTCTTAATGCAGTATCGGGTTGAAACGGAATATAAAAGTCGAGAAGAGATGTGATCAGGAAAGAAATCCTATATCGGCCATCTGAAAGTATTTGGTTGATAAAAATAAATATCAGTCATCTGAGAATATTTGAATGTTTCAATTTCCAAAAGGAAAGGTGAGAAAATCAAAGAACGAAGAAGGTAATCTTATTCGAAAATTTTGAAAACACGTCGGGGAACCGATTTATAATACCAAAATCAAGAATAATAATAAAAAATAGAAATGCGGTGTTTTTGAAACCCACCATTAAAAGAAATCAAATTTAAATAAATCTCACGGAGACAAAGTGCGGCTCAGGTACACCTTGCACCTCGGAAAAATCCCGAAACACATTAGAGTCGACAGACCGCGAGTTTCGCAAGGAAGACACTAGTTTCTAAATGAGCCCTCATCATGTCGCAGCTCATATTCACCAAGTATGAGAATGAAGGGTCCGACATGTTTCAGTATACTCCAAGAAACCAAAAAAAAACAAACCGACAGTTACCAACACAATCACAGGAAACAGTTACTGTGTAATTTAAGTGAGTTCATCAAAAGTCTGTGACAATAGAAGTGCTATAAATATAGACATATAGACATTAAATATAAATTTGTAACAGAAATAAGTAATGAAAACGCTATGAACTTAAATAATATATGTACAGACTATCAACATGAAGGTGTATTCACAAAAGCCTTACCTAGAACAAAATTTGAATTGATAAGTGAAAGATTGAAATGTCTATAGTTAAAAAAAATGATTATACCTAAGCAGTCTTACTAAATCTAGTAATTGTTATATTAACGTTAATAGTCTGTCAGTACTCAACCTTATCCAATATTTATGTCTTTTTTCAAATGTATTATTAACTATCAATTTTTAACTTATTAACATTGACATGTGTTAACTGTAATGATTAAAACTGTATTCATTAAATTCTTTAAAAATTAAATTTTTATTAACAAATGATAAAATAAAATATCAGTTTTATTATGACGTAGTAAATTAATGAACTATTGGCTTAGCAAAATTACCCTCAAATCATTCATCTATCTATGGATGGTTTCCTACGAAATATGTTCCGTAATAAGGAGATACGTAGTGACAAGCAAATCAATATAGCACGGAGAATTAGCAGACTAAAGTGTAAATTATCATATAGCACGCAGAATTGATGAACGTTGGGTAAGCTCCTCCCAAGTTGTACAGAACATTTGGTAAAGGCGGGAATCCGTTGGATGCAAGCGACACAGGATCGACCTTTGTGTCAATTTATGATGTGCAGAGTGATGCAGAATGAGAAGTGGACGTCTTCCGTACGAGAAAAAAAATATGAGTGTGAGTAATCTTTACATGCGGGTAAAGTAAAACTTTTTTGGCGGTTGTGGCAGGTATCACCAAAAAGATTAAACTTAAAATAAAAATGTCATATTAAAATTTAGTAGCATTTAATGATAATATAATTTAAAGTGAGTAATAAAAACCAACATTTATATATTCATATATATAATAATTTAAACATGAAACTATAGGTTTATGATAACTAAAATGAGAAACATAAACTCTTTTCTGCATATTTGTTAATTTTTTAAAATAACTACTAATAATAATATCTTGAATCACAGTTGATTTACTACCATCCGTTAAGGAATTACATTATACATCTTCAGAATTCTCATCATACCCTAATTCGGTCGATGGTGTAGTTATTTTGCAAAGGAATAAACTATCGGCAATGAATATTATGGTAGGTTTGCTACCAATCGTTAAAAAGTTACATTGTTCATCACTAGAACTTATCATCACACCCTGATCTGGTCGATGGTATAGTTATTTTGAAAAGTAATAACTATCCGTTGTAAATATCTTGAATGGCGGTTGATTTACTGCCATCCGTTAAGGAATTCCATTATTCATCTCCAGAACCTGACCTGATCGACATTGCAGTTATTTTGCAAAATAATAACTACCCGTAGCAAATACTTTGAATCACGGTTAATTTACTACCATCCGTTTAGAAGTTACATTGTTCATCTCCAAAATGCATCATCAGATCCTGACCACTATCGACCACGATGCAAATTTTTTTTCCAAAGTAACATTAGTATTAAATTTATTAACATCCGTTAAGGAGTTCTATTGTTCATCTCCAGAACTCATCATCAGACCCTAACCTAGTCATATTTAAGTTATTTTGTAAAGTAACAAATATAAAAGCACGCATCTAAAATCACAGTTGATTTGCTACTTTCCATTAAGGAGTTTTATTTTTAATTTCTGGACCCCGTCGTCAGATCATCACCATATTTATATAGAACTACCTCGCTAGTATACTCTTTCAAACAAAATAATTATTAGTATTAAACTTCATAAATAACTCCAAGTATATATTTATATATAACATATACACTCACAAATATCTACAGTCAGTCGATGCCTTTAAAAGCCGGAAACTGCGCAAGCAACTATATATTTCATTGATCGTTACTTTTGTCCGAAAAAATATCTAAGTTACTCTCAAGTTGCGCCTAAAGAAGTTTTACTTCCAAAAGATGTTTATGAGAAATAAAACTGACGTTTCGAAAGTAAATGACTCAAGGTTGATTAAGTAATATATTAAGGGGGAAATTTGAGAATTTTAATATAATTCAGTCCTAGTTATTAGTACTGAAGAAAAATGAATACGTTTAAGTATAGGAAGTAGTTAAGTAAGAAAAGGGAAAGTTTTCTCAATAATACAGATTTTTTTATGTTTTTAATTTTACAAGAAAAAAATGTTTTCCTGGCCGCAGAAGCGGAATCCTCTATCTCTAGTCGCAGAAACATAGGAAATAATCGTGAAAATATCAAGATCAAAAAGGGTACTCCTATTTTTATAATTATACTGAATATTAGAATCTTTAATTCTGGTATAAAACTTTATTTAAATTTTTACCGAAGTTAAATTTTAACAATACTCATTTGTACATATCCCAATATCTAAAAATTTAATTCACATAATACATTTTATCGTAATTACAACCCAATGAGTTGCAATTGTAATTGGCGAGAAGAAATTTGAAATTTGGCTGCAAATTCAGTATAAGAGACAATAATATGTTCTGGTAACACGGTAATATGTTCTGGTACACAGTTTCATGATATTTTCATCTTTGTATGTCTTGTGCTTAATGGAAGTAATGATGTAGTTTTTATTAAATAATAATTTTACAATTTTGAATGCTTAACCTCTTTATACCTGTAAATTGTTTTTCAAATTTAAAATAAGTACATTTGTAAATCTCA
The DNA here is from genome assembly GCA_039881145.1 of Druceiella hillmani. Classification (NCBI taxonomy): domain Eukaryota; kingdom Metazoa; phylum Arthropoda; class Insecta; order Lepidoptera; family Hepialidae; genus Druceiella; species Druceiella hillmani. The sequence goes on from JAYKKI010000043.1 coordinate 8,596,698, forward strand.
TTAGAATCTTCTTTTTAAAATTTGTAGTATCTAAAAATCCAATTCTACTATTATCGTGTTATCGTAATCACGATTCGTATTAAAGAAAGCTAATTAGTCGAAGTGAATTTCAAAATGCCTGCGTCAGGACCTTTCAAGTCGAACTTCACACACCCCAATAGGTTGCATTATTATTATAAATTATTTATTCACAAACATTTTAAATTAATTAGAAAGCAAATGCGTGACCATAATATTTATATAAATAAGTCTATGAATAAAAGTACATTTCTTTCAATCGCAAATACGCTGTCAACTAAGCCAGATTCAAAGTTTTTATTAATGACAAATATTCTTTACAGTGTAAAGATAAGTATCAATTTTAAAGATAACTGAGTAAATTATTCTGAAAGAAATGTAGTAATTTGAGATGAGTAAATATGGCCATTAAATTTGATTTCAAATAGTGCTTTAAAACAAGAAAAAAAGCAAGGAAAGCCACGTAAAATAGCATTGTCAACGATAATGCTATTTTACGTGGCTTTTATGACAACAAGAAATACGGAGTGGTTTATCGTGCCGTTATCCGTTATTATGCTCCGAGTTGATTGCGAACGAAAGTTAGTTAGGTAAGTAGGAACCTAAATTTGACCTACATTAAATGACTGTCGTCGAAGGTCCGAGGCAACATAATATTTGTAGCGAGTCGACAAGTACGTGCTAATCACATAACTAAATACACGACAGGTATTGAACTGTGTGCTCATCCTATTTCATAGGGTGTTCATTAGTTCTTCTTGAAATTTGGAAGAAGGTATCTATTGAATTTAAAAATGGACTTCTCGTTTATGTCAATTTTCAACTTTAAACTAATTAAAATGTGAACCAAATTTACGTTTCAATAGCGAATACAGAATTGTTGTGACACTAAGAAAAAAATTACATATTAAATACAAGTTTTGATGAATAGTTATAATTATTTAGCTGTTTTATTTTTATCTGTATTAAATTTAAAATATTTATAATATTTTAACACATAAAATTGTGAAAACTTTAAGAGCTTCAACAAAACAGCTTCGTGTAAATTATATATTTTAATTGCTGAAAACAGTGTTTTCTAGGTTTATGAAAACACTGCACAGATTTTTTTTTTTTAGAGGAATTCAATAAAAATCCTATTTATACTTTACGGATACTTTCTTCTTATTATAGGAATATCTAGTGAGAACGATTTTCATTGTTATAATATTCTTATATTTGTAAAAAAAATTATTAGCAACCACATCACGTGAAAATTGATTCTAGATTTCAGGTTTATTATAAGCGTATAAGTATTAAGTATATTATTTTCAATATAGCTTTAAATCTCACTTTAATATTTCATTAAAATTAGAAATAAGTCTAACACTAAAAATATTTTTCTGGTCTAAATAAAATTTATACTAAAATTATGGTTCTTTCGTCGTCTTTAATCTGAAATTAGGGTCAATTTAACCATTGAGCTATAATTGTTACTAAATTCATCAGTTAACAAGATAAGATAATGTGAACAAATATGTAGTTTTATTAAAAACTAGCCAAGCCCGCGACTTTTTTCGCGTGGAATTTGGATTAGGAAAATTAATTTTTTTTCTTATTCGTTTATTTATTTTGTTTCTTAGAACTCTATGAGCATAAAGTTTACCGAAAACACTAATACATGGCGTTAACAGTCAAATCGGTTCCGCCTTTCTTATAATATCTTGCACCACGAACGTAAACTCAAGATTGACGTATCTTTTTTATTTGAGAGTCTTTGCTAATTTAGTCATGCTGGATTTAGAAACAATCACATAGATTACTTTCGTAGCAATAAAATCGTCACACGTATCAATTGTATACATTAAAGTAAATAAATAAATATTTCCGATTCACATCCTCCTTAGTCATCTGATAAGTACCCAAGATCCACAAATTTTGTAGATCTTTTGAAAGAGGAAGATGGTTTCCTCGATCAATGACTGCTTAATGACTGGGACTGATAAACGATTGCTGCTGGGCCCAAGGTTTTGCCTTTCTCGTTCAACTCCATTTATGAGCTCTTCAATTTTATGTTCTGCAGAAGCAACCAATATAGTATTGAGCATGTCGTGGATTACTTTTCTTTATTCCACCTATGTTCATTACTACTCCCAATACTGAGTCTTACACATTATGCACTCGCCATAGACGTTAAATAAAATAGAGGCGGGTGTACGGCCTTGTCTTACGCGTTTTGTGCTTTAAAAAGTCCAGGTGGAGTTGCATTCACACGTACCACTGCTTGTCCGTCTTCATATAGGATTTGAATAATCATTATGGAGTGTTTATATGTTCCCATTTCCATAAACATAACTCATATGGTCCCATTTTACGTAATTAAACGCCTTCCAGTAGTCGATGAAACATAAGACTACCGGTATTTGAAACTTACGACTCTATTAAATTAGTTGCCTTCATAGAAAATTTAGTAACTTATTCCTCGACCATTGGCATAGCTCACTTGTTCTTTGGATATCTGTTATGACTTGTCCAACTATGACTTGAGTCATTTGTGTAAGATAAGAAGCGATATTAGAACCGCTGTAATGTACTTTCATATGTTTGAAGAGCCTTTTTTATGTAAAGACACTAATACCGATTTTATTCAGTCGTTTTAATCGTAATTTCATTTTAAATCGTAATTTACATTCTTTCTAGATCTGATTGGAAAACTGTATTTTTTTTAAACTTTTTCAACAGAAATGATTCAGTTCTTCTGATAGAGGGCTATGCCTTCCGAGTGCTTTAGACTATTTATATAGGTCTCATATTAGATTCAATTTGTTTTGTACTAATCAAGCTTGCTACTTCATTTACGTAGAACTATAGAAAATATTATTAATATAATTGTAAAATTAACACACGTCACACCATCTATTATAATAATTATGAGACTTTTTTAAATAAGTGCACATTGAATTAAATTGTAAAAGTACCATATTTTCTTTTTAGTCGGCCAATCACGATGAAATATAACTTACATGTTACCTCAGATGCAACAAAATCCACCAATGAAACTTCATAGAATTCTTTGAATGCATAGATAAATATGCAAATAGAAAAATACAATTTTGCAGTTTATATATATATATATATATATATACATATATATATATATATATATATATATATATATATATATATATATATATATATATATATATATATATATATATGAAATAACGTACATAATGTGTACCAAAATAATACAACTTAATACTAAACCAAACAAACTACTTAAATTACATATATTGATAAGAGATTGAATTTTAAAGAAATTGAAGAAATAAAGTCGGAATGAAATAGAATGCATGCAATGTCGAATCAATTTGATTTGTGGGAGAAAATCAATATCTGTCCCGATGCGTCTGCCTATATACATACCGCTTATTAATTAATCACCTACTCCTCGTACACCACTCCACGCTTTAACTTTGGCCATATCCTTTTTTCCAATATATATCCTGGGGAAAAAATTCATTGAGCGATTTTAAAATATTTATTTAACATGTTTTTCAAAAGGGTAATCTGAATTGGATTAGTAGTTTTCACGTGAAGCGTGTTCAAAAAAATACACAAATATATAGAAAGACAAGTGGATTAACTTACAAATCGACAAAAATCCCGAAAAGAATATTTTTGTATTTTATTACTTTTATTACGTGCCCCTAAATAATTTTTTTCGTTAGTACCTTCAAGTACAGACAACCTAATTGCACAGTTTTGTTATATATTTAGATTAACTATTTTACATACTATAAAGTCTACGTATATATTTGAGTTATGCTTCCATTAATTAAAATAATTTTTAAAATTTTGATATGGGGATGCATATTCACTGGAAGAAAAAAGGACAGGACCGTGTAGTAGACTTTGGTACGTATTTATGTATTTGACTAATTCTTTTATCCTAAAAAAAATATTCTTATGATAGAAGTAGAACAAACTAAATAAATTTGGAAGTAATTGAACTGTGAAAAATAATTTTTATAATTAAATAATATTAAAATATTATTTAATAATAAAAAAAATTTTAAATTAAAAAAATTTAATAATTAAAAGTAATTAATAAAATCAAAATTACTATTGTCATATACTTTTGGTAAATACAATGAATGGAGAGATCATTTTTGGCATGACATAAGAGTGCTGTTCACAAAAACATGTCACGTCGTAAAAAAGGCTATGTGTAAAATTTAAAATCGTTCTTCCTTGAATAATAAGTTAAAATGATCGTCCATCTCCAGCTAGAAATAATATTTTATCTACAACTAATTAGTTAAAATGACTATTTAAAACATAATTTTAAAAGTTCTGGAAACATCTCAAAATGTCGTTATGTTATGTTAAGTCGCTTTAAATAATTTTAATTGGGCCAATTGATTACAGGCTAATAGTTTAACAAGTATGAACTCCGTCATACGATTTTTATGCATGCTAAATTCTATAACTTTCCATTGCTTAGTCATGAAGTTAATAGTTATAATATTACTTTACTATGTTAGTTAGGAATATTTTAAGGCAAAAGTATTTTGGAATTGATCGACACAACCGTAATTCTAATAGGCCATATTTTATAAAAAATATATATTCTAATGCTATTGTTATTTGTGTATAATAACTTTCTTGTAGATTCGGTTAGATATGAAATACTTTTATTAAAAAGAGAGTCATATTTCAGTGCATTTTTTTTATTACTCAGGGATTACTTTCATAACCTATTAGTAACTTTTTGATTCCAACTTTTATGTTAAGACAAGAGTGCATATTGATTTTAAATAACCATCTCTAAGTACAAATTTCCGCGTGCGTTCGTAATCGAGCATGCAACTTGGTGAATTTTGTATCGTCAGATAGATCGATTTCATATTGTAGCCAATCCTGATGTTTTAATTTTTTCATGCAAACTAAGCGCGAATTCCAAGTCATTATTTTGTTTAGAAGTTAAATGTCTGTGCAGACAGACAAACATATGGATGACGAAAGGGCAGATAGACAGACAATATTGCTGCGATAATAGGGTTCTGTTTGGACACTAAATATACGAAAGCCTAAGTAATACGCGTAATACAAATTGAAAATTGAGTTAGGAGTACAAAGAAATGAAATGAAATTACTACTTCCGGCAAATAATATTTCTAAGATATGTTGCACTTTTTTTTGAAGGTCACAATTTTAGATTTTTCAATTCTAACATTTTATTTTGTCATGGACTTCTTTGTACATCTACAGTATTTTTAGTCTCATAAGTCATTATCTTTCATGAATGGCGAAGATAGCAGAGTTCATTCTATTACGAAAGTGCAACATTATAATTATTTACATGCCAGCTTTGTACACTCAAACCAACATCATTATCTGTAAAATATATTCATAATGATAAATATATATATATATATATACATATATATATATATATATATATATATATATATATAAACGGTAACTTCTCCCTTTAGATTATTTATTAATTGTATTGTGTTCCGCTTTATTTTTATCGAACAACAGACACCCTATAGAGCACGCGTCACGTACTATGTGCCAAATGCTAATACGGTCCGGGACACATTCCCTCGGATGATCCAGCCACCAGTAGATTATCCCGAACCGAGGTCCGAATGCCGATGAGCAAGGCCCACCTCCCACCTAATTATGAATGAAGGGGCCGACGGATCTAATTTGGAACTAAACGTTATCGTATGGTAGTTAGTTTTTGTAGCTAGTCTTTTATGGACGTATAATAAGTATGATTAGTTGCCTAACCTCTCCTCTTAACGAATTCATATAATATGTTGTTGTTCATATAGGGAATTATCTTTATATTCATATATTTGTATATTTACAAGTAAAATTAATACTGATTTCTTTACGTTACTGTAAATATTTACCTTCAAACTCTCGAGCTAGGTACCAAATAAATACAAAAACAAGAAAAATTATAAAAAATCAGGTTGGATTACAATATTAAATCAGTCAAGATGACGATACAAAATCGATCAAGTTGCGTGCACAACTGTGGACGCAGGCGGACCTGTGAGACTTGAAAGGCAACTTTTATATAAATCTGTACTCTGGCAATATTTAAATAAATCTGTACTCTCATCCTAATATAATAATGAGATCAAAAAAGGCTAAGAATAGGTTATGAAAGTAATCTGACTCACTGATATGCGCTGAAATATCACTCTCCTGTATTTTATATCTAACCGAATCTACGACACAAAAGTTATTGGACACAAATAATAATAGTACTAGAATATAAAGTTTTATGAGATATGGACTATTAGAATTAAGGCTGTGTCGATAAATTTAAAAATACTTTTCCTTAGAATAATTCTCACTAGTTTGGTAAAGTATTTTTTATTAACTGATAATTACATAACCAAGCAATGAAAAGTTTAGAATTTGGTATGCATATGCTCATAGCTCATATGATGGAGTAACAAACATGATGGCGGAATTATGTAGGGTTTCACTCGTGTGCGTCATTAATACCACGAAATTGTGTTTGGATTGTGGTTGATTTTTTTACACTTAAGCGGCTGGACACTTTTTCACAAGATTGAATAGACATAGTTCATGACTGGAAATTTACAATTAAAGAAATATTAATAATTAGTGTGCAAGAATCTGGACATCATTTACTCAATAATAATAATTTTGTGCAGTAAGTTAACAATAGAGGATGTAAAGTTATACCACGTATGCAATGATATTGAATAGATAAACTTAGCATAAATTTGTTGATTAAAATTACAATTAGAATAATGGAATTTCACTTTACACACGTAGATTTTCATAAACCCAGCAATTACGTAGTACTGAAAGAAATATAAGTTCAACTAAATTTACACCTACAATCATACACCTACAATCATATTACACAAAATATGATTATAATTATCCACTAATTGATGACACAAATCTATAAATTGTTCAAAGTAGTCATTTTATTTGACAACCGAAGAAGAGATCATGGACTTATAATTTAGAACGTCTCATCTCCTTCCACTTTTCAGTATGGGAATAACTCGTATCAACTCTCGTCCGATTCGATAGATTATTTTAACTACCGATAACATATTTTGTTTATATTTTCTTAAATTATTGCAATCTGCCCCAATCTGCTTTAATAAAAACTTAGACAATTTATCTTAAGGAACCATTCTTAAATTAACAAATTTATTTTGTATTTTATTGAGCTACATAAATATAACAATAAATATATAGAAGAAAAATACGTTTTTTCCAAAGGAGAGAAATTTAGCAAAACCCTTTACATCGTTTTACTCCCACGAATTTTGAGATTTATCTCTCTAATGAGACCTGAACAAACAACAAGTGATTACTGTCAATTATCTACAAACAAATCTGTTAAAATATAACATATCTTGCAGAGAAATGTTGCGATAGTTTCATTGGTAAACCCCGCCATTATAATCGATAATATGCCCGGTCAAAGCCACGTGCAAAAGCTAGCAGAATAGTATAATAAAATACCGAGTGCGAGTCGGACTAGCAGATAAAGGGTTCTGTTGCACTAAACAAAATGAAAAAAGTGTGTAATTCTCGAACACAGCGAAAAACTAATTTATTGCTACGGTTGGTACCAAAAATATCTCATTTCTCAAAAACTACACACATATTTTATCGAAACGGAATTTTATTTTAAGTTCATCTACCTTATTTTTTTTAGAATTTTACACACAAGTTAAAAAGTTAAAGAGGGAGGACATCCTTTTTGAGATTTTGTATGGGCATGTCCCACAAACAATTATTTTAAATAAAAAAAAATTTTCAAACCTCCATTTCATTTTATGACATATCTAACAATACCCCACATGTCTATGTGGGGTATTGTTAGATATGTCATATTCTTCAATTATATGTATGGAATGCTACCCCTATATTTATTTTTTTATACTTCCACTAATTTCATTGTATAGCGGTTCCTGCAATATAGATGACACCTACCATCCAAAATTTCATTTACATAGTGCAAATAGGCTGCGAGTAGAATAGCTGTAACATATGAACAGACAGATAGACAGGACGAAATTATAAAGATTCCGTTTTTGACATTTGGTTACGAAACCCCACAAAATTATTTCGACGCATCGGATAATTATATAGCCAATAGTTTTGTAAGATATTTTTAACCAAGCCATTTCAACCAAGGTTCAAGTTCCCTTCAAGTCAAAAAATATTAATCGTATTATGTTATCCCTAATGTAACATTTATGTAAGATATTAAAAAATTATCCACTTCTACAGATCTTAGGAATCAGCGCAAAATGTAGGCCCATAATCCCTTTAAAATTCATAAATGAAAGTCCATATTTGTACCCACTTAAACTGAAATTTAACAAATGGAGCACTCATTTCTGTACAGTTGACCTAATACGTATGTATGTTGATGGGTTTTGCTTATTTGGCTTTCTTTTTTATTATAAGTCATGCAGATTTTAGCATTAGGATGATAATAATGTAATATCTAGTTCGTAAATAAAATATTCACCACATATGACATTTTTATGATGAATATACGGAACGAGACGAAGGAATAGAGAGAGAAAAAATATGAGGAAATGTATAAATATGTTTTTCCAGCAAAACCTAATAATATGAGCTGATGAAAATAATATGTCCTATCTTAAGTTCTGATGAAAAAGAGAATATGTGAAAAAACGAGGCAAGACTGTGCGGAATAATTGTTTAAGGATATTTACCCATGTCAGCAGCCTTAGATATAAAAAAAATCTTTAGGAATGTTTTCATCATTGTACATTTAGAAAAATGGTGCGAGATACCCTGGTTAAATGGTTCGGACAACGAAACAAGATTTCTATTTTACTTAAATAAAGAAAACATTTAGTAAAGTAACGCAGATTTTTGAAGAATCTGTTAAATTTATCGTATGACGTAATTTTAAGTAAATTGATTTTTATACTTATGACTTAATTTACAAATTAAGTCATAAGTATATAAAAAGTTGTATCTAAAAAGTTGTATCAATGAACAGCAAATTAATGCAACATATAAAATGCCTTTGCTTTAAATCCATACTAAACTTTATTAAGTTTCGATCATAAATTTTGACTATATTTATTATCTACGAGGACGTTACCTATGGAGGGGAGAAAGGTATTTTGAAAGTAACACAATAAAATTTTAACCTATTTTATAAAAACTCAACACAGTGTAATTAATTTTATTACGTACTATTAATGCAGATATTTTCAATATGATATTACAGTTAGTATTCTTATAGAATTTATAGAAGTCACAAAAAGAATTTGAAAGTTTAATTTTAGTCAAGAGTGGTAATTAGAGAAAAAGCAGCTATATTTGAAACTAATTATTATGTATTTTTTATATCAGTAAGATAATTAAACGAAGATAAAGATAGACATTGTATGACATCAATGAGTTTTTCTACATTTTTTATTCTTTCGACTGTTTCAAAATTTATAAGAGGAAAACGATTGGATAAAAATTAATCCATTACTTTTTCTCGAAACATGTGAATTCTATAATATTTCCAATTAAACGTCTAATTGGACTATGTAGGTCCATTTTTGTGAGATATTTAGAAAGAAACATATTTTCTGGATAACAGTTACATACCACTATTATCTAAAATCTCATCACAAACGAAACTGAAACATCCGCAGGCAACATATGTACAAGTACATGCTAGTGAACTTGACACGACGATAGCATTTCATTTTTTGCTCGCGTTAAGCAACTTTTCCACTTAACTTCGTCATTACATAATTATTATTGTATGTCGGCATAATTGTTCTAATTACGCGCCGGAGTCGGACGCTATTTGTCATAATTAGAGCGATGTTTAGCGAGCGAGGGCCACGCTGTAATTGAGTGGAGGGCGGTAGTGACGCGCCATTCATTACTGTAATGGAGTGAAGACGAGTGGACATCACGTCGAGTCGAGGCAACGGAGCAGATGTGAGTTGTTATGATGTTTAGGATTAGACTTGTGCGGCTTGGGGCCGAGCGAATGTGTAAACTACGCGTGCTTCGGTGTCGTACGGCTCTGGAATTAATCAGTTTCAGTGTTTGTTCAGCGCTTGTCGTATTGTTAATTCGTAGGTCGAGGCCTATCTGATTGGATACAGCCGCCGTTTGTACTTTGTTTGTAGATAATTGACAGTAATCACTTCTTGTTTGCTCAGATCTCATTAGAGATAATTCTCAAAATTCGTGGGAGTAAAACGATGTAAAAGGCTTTGCTAAATTTCTCTCGTTTTGCAAAAACGTATTTTCCTTCTATATATTTATTGTTATCTTTATGTAGCTAAATAAAATACTAAATAAACTTGTTAATTTAAAAATTATACCTGAAGGTAAATTGTCAAAGCTTTTATTAAAACAGATTGCGGCAGATTGCAATAAATTGGGAAAATATAAACAAAATATGTTATCGGTAGTTAAAACAATCTATCGAATCGGACGAGAGTTGATACGAGTTATTCCCATACTAAAAAGTTGAAGGAGATGAGACGTTGTAAATTATAATTAATTGATTTCTTCTTCGGTTGTCAAACAAAATTACTACTTTTTATTTTTAGATTTGTGTCATCAATTTGTGGATAATTGCATTCATATTTGATGTAGGTGTAACTTTAGGTGAACTCATACTTCTTTCAGTACTACGTAATTGCTGTGTTTATGAAAATTGAAATTCCCTTATTTTGATTGTAATGTTAATCAATAAATTTATGCTAAGTTCATGTGGTCAAC